>JBBPKD010000707.1:0-15592 GCA_038089075.1 Singerocomus inundabilis
AAAGCTATAAAAATATAAATAAAGTAAAATATATATATAAAAAAAATAACCCACCAATGATTTAAATTGCATCTGAATATTATCTGCTTTCAATGAAGCAAACTAATTGAGTAAGAAGAAAAAATATAAAGCATATAATCAAATAAGTTATAATAGAAATAAATTTACATACATTCTATATATATATATATATATATTATTAGATAACAATTCAAGAGAGGTGAACATACCAGCTTGATAAAAAAATGAATATATGATGAAATGTGATTAATTTATATATAATAATATTATTCTCAACATAAAAACTTACTTTCTGTAACAACACAAGAAATAAAATAGCAGTAAACATATATAAAAGGACACCATTATTAGAAACACAGCAACTTACTCCCTGTGAAAACACAAGAAATGAAATATCAGTAAGTATGAATAAAAGACACCATTATTAGAGACACAGCAACTTACTTCCTGTGAAAACACAAGGCATAAAATAGCAGGAAGTATGGATAAAGGAACACCATCTAAGACACAGCAACTTACTGTCTATGAGAACACAAGAAATGAAATAGCAGTGAGCATGGATAAAGAGACACCATCATCAGAGACATAGCAACTTACTTCCTATAAGAACACAAGGAATGAAATAGCAGTGAGCATGAATGAAGGGACACTATCATCAGAGACACAGCAACTTACATACTGTAAGAACACAAGAAATGAAATAGCAGTAAGCATGAACAAAGAGACACCATCAGAAACACAGCAACTTACTCCCTATGAGGACACAAGAAATAAAATAGCAGTGAGCATGGATAAAAGGACACCATTATTGGAGGCACAGCTACTTACTTCCTATGGGGACATGGGAAATGAAATAGCAGTGAGCATGAATAAAAAGATATCATTATCAGAGACATAGCAACTTACTCTCTATAAGGATGCAAGAAATGAAATAGCAGTAAGCATGGATGAAGGGACATTATCATCAGAGACACAGCAACTTACATACTGTAAGGACACAAGAAATAAAATAGCAGTAAGCATGAACAAAGGGACACCATCATTAGAGACACAGCAACTTACTTCCTGTGAGGACACAAGGCATAGAATAGTAGTGAGCATGAATAAAAAGACACCATTATTAGAAGCACAGCTACTTACTTCCTATGAGGACATGGGGAATGAAATAGCAGTGAGCATGAATGAAGAGATATCATTATCAGAGACACAGTGACTTACTCTCTGTAAGGATACAAGAAATGAAATAGCAGTGAGCATGGATGAAGGGACACCATCATCAGAGACACAGCAACTTACAAACTGTGCAGACACAAGAAATGAAATAGCAGTGAGCATGGATAAAGGGACACCATCATTAAAGGCACAGCAACTTACTTCCTGTGAAGACATGAGGAATGAAATAGCAGTGAGCATGAATAAAGAGACACCATCATCAGAGACATAGCAACTTACAGACTAAGGACACAAGGAATAAAATAGCAGTGAGCATGAATGAAGGAACACCATCATTAGAGACACAGCAATTTACTTTCTGTGAGAACACAAGGAATGAAAAGCAGTGAGCCTGAATGAAGGGACACCATCATTAAAGACAAAGAAACTTACATACTGTGAGGACACAAGGAATGAAATAGCAGTGAACATGTACAAAGGGTCACCATCATCAGAGACACAGCAACTTACAGCCTACGAGGACACAAGAAATGAAATAGTAGTGAGCATGAATAAAGGGACACCATCATCAGAAACACAGCAACTTACATACTATGAGGACACAAGAAATGAGATAGCAGTGAGCATGAATGAAGGGACACCATCATCAAAGACACAGCAACCTACAGCCTGTGAAGACACAAGGAATAAAATAGCAATGAGTATGAATAAAGAGACACCATCATTAAAGACACAACAACTTACTTCCTATAAGAACACAAGGAATGAAATGGCAGTGAGCATGGATGAAGGGACACCATCATCAAAGACACAGCAACTTACTCTCTGTGAGAACACAAGGAATAAAATAGCAGTGAGCATGGATGAAGAGACACCATTATTAGAGACACAGCAACTTACAAACTGTAAGGACACAAGGAATGAAATAGCAATAAGCATGGATGAAGAGATGCCATCATTGAAGACACAACAACTTACTTCCTATGAGGACATAAGGAATAAAATAACAATGAGCATGAATGAAGGGATACCATCATCAGAGACACAGCAACTTACAGCCTGTGAGGATACAAGAAATGAAATGGCAGTGAGTATGGATGAGGGGACACCATCACCAGAGACACAGCAACTTACTCTCTGTGAGGACATAAGGAATGAAATAGCAGTGAGCATGAATAAAGGGGCACCATTATCAGAGACACAGCAGCCTACTTTCTGTGAGGACACAAGAAATAAAGTAGTGGTAAGTATGAATGAATAGACACCATCATCAGAGACACAGCAACTTACAGCCTGTGAGGATACAAGTAATGTAATAGCCATGAGTATGTATAAAGGGACACCATCATCAGAAACACAGCAACTTACTTCCTGTAAGGACACAAGAAATAAAATAGCAGTAAGCATGGATAAAGGGTCACCATCATCAGAGACACAGCAACTTACTTCCTGTGAGAACACAAGAAATGAAATAGCAGTGAGCATGGATAAAGAGTCTCCATCATCAAAGACACAGCAACTTACTCTCTGTGAGAACACAAGAAATAAAATAGCAGTGAGCATGGATGAAGTGTCACCATTATTAGAGACACAGCAACTTACTTCCTGTGAGGACACAAGGAATGAAATAGCAGTGAGCATGAATGAAGGGACACCATTGTCAGAGACATAGCAACTTACTGTCTGTAAGGACACAAGAAATGAAATAGCAGTGAATATGGATCAAGGGACACCATCATTAGTGACACAGCAACTTACTTCCTGTGAGGACACAAGGAATAAAATAGGAGTGAGTATGAATAAAGGACTGCTATCATCAGAGACACAGTAACTTACAAACTGTGAGGACACAAGGAATGAAATAGCAGTGAGCATGGATGAAGGGACACCATCATTAGAGGCATAGCAACTTACTTCCTATGAGGACATGGGAAATGAAATAGCAGTAAGCATGAATAAAGGAACACCATCATTAGAAACACAATAACTTACATACTGTGAGAACACAAGGAATGAGATAGCAGTGAGCATGTATGAAGGGACACAATTATTAGAGATACAGCAACTTACAAACTGTGAGGACACAAGGAATGAAGTAGCAGTGAGCCTGAATGAAGGGACACCATCATCAGAAACACAGCAACTTACATACTGTGAGGGCACAAGGAATGAAATAGCAGTGAGCATGAATGAAGGGACACCATCATCAGAGACACAGCAACCTACATACTGTGAGGACACAAGAAATGAAATAGCAGTGAGCATAAATGAAAGGACACCACCATTAGAGACATGGAAACTTACTTCCTGTAAGGACACAAGGAATGAAATAGCAGTGAGCATGAATAAAGGAACACCATCATTAGAGACACAGTAACTTACATACTGTGAGAACACAAGGAATGAGATAGCAGTGAGCATGTCTAAAGGGACACTATCATCAGACACAGCAACTTACATACTGTGAGGACACAAGAAATGAAATAGCAGTAAGCATGAATGAAGGGTCACCATCATCAGAAACACAGCAACTTACTCTCTGTGAGGACACAAGGAATAAAATAGCAGTGAGCATGGATGAAGGGACACCACCACTAGAAACATAGCAACTTACATTCTATGAGGGCACAAGAAACAAAATATCATTGAGCATGAATGGAAAAGAGATCAATCATACACATGACAACCTACCCACTGTTAATTCACAAGTAGTAAAATAACAGTCATGTGTCATTTTTATTGTTTCACTCACCTACAAAAAAAGATATAAATACATCTTACTCTCTGAAAACTCATCAAAACTCACTGAGATGTGTGGAAACCATAATGCCAGTGCTACTTGTATCTCCCAGCCATTATTTCTGGCTAGTACTTCATGTAAATTTGAGCCCCTCAAATACCTCTGCAAGGTCCTGTATCATAATTTCTATCAGCTCATATTCATTCCAGTCATTTAACACCTTCCTTTTTACTGCAAATCTCACACAAATCTCTAGATTCACTTGTTGAGCTGACACCAACAATGATTCCAACATCCCATCATCTAGTGCTTCTGCAGTGCAGCTAATCAGTTTGCTACAATCTCCTTCTTCTTCATGCATGCCTCATATACTATTCAGTCATACTATATATGTTTACAAATAAA
The DNA here is from genome assembly GCA_038089075.1 of Singerocomus inundabilis. NCBI lineage: Eukaryota > Fungi > Basidiomycota > Agaricomycetes > Boletales > Boletaceae > Singerocomus > Singerocomus inundabilis. Next base: position 4,340 of record JBBPKD010000707.1, read on the forward strand.
TAGATACTTACTCTCCATGCAAACAATATCCTTTGGAGGAAACTTCAATGCCTGTAACATTCCACAATAGTCATTCTCCTTGAATATCTCTTCTGCACGCTGGTAACAAGCAGATAGCGCTTCTTCAAATCCCATTCCTTGTTCCGTGAGCTCACCAAATGCAGTTACACGCAATGCATCAAATTTCGTGAAGATAGCAATTACTGGCACTAACTTATAATTCAATACATAGCCTAAATCATACCATCCTTCTTACCGTTTCCAGTCCCGCACTCTGAGAAGAACGTCTCCTCTGCCACTGTAATTGGCCGGGAGTGTTCATTCATTGGGATGCAATACCTGTTATGAATAATTTCAAAGTGACCACCAAATCACAGTATCATATGGGATCAAACCATACCATATGATATGCAGGCGACCATCTAGTTTCTTTTCCTTTCCACGTTCTTCGATGAATGACTGAACCTTCTTGAGCTCATCTTCACTACCAGCCTCGAAGCCGCACGAATCATGGAAGACAAAGCGATCATTGCTTTTGAACGAAATTTCGTGCTCGATATTATGCTCGCCACGCTATAATTCGTTAGGACTACGGTGCAGTGCGGACGGCATGGGAATGCCCACCCCCAAAGTTCCCTTCACGTCGGTGTCGATCTGAGCGAATCCTTTAGCATCCAACAGTCAGTTCACAAGTAATCTCCCAGTCACCTCATTCCCAGATCTATCACGGACGATCGGCGATTCCGTCGTCTTGCAAACCCTTTGGAGTAGCGTGGTTTTGCCAGCATTGGCCCGTCCAATAACGAGGATTCGGAATCGCGGGAACTTCTTCCGGATGGCAGCAGAGTGTTCCTGACTCTTGCGCTCAAACATTATTTCTGTAGGCTGAACAGGATAGCAGAGCAAGTGGGACGAAGCAAGAGAGCAAGTTGTGCTGCAGATGCTATGCACGTGGCAGCCCACACGCTGCGGCCTTCCGTCGGGTCGAGCCATTTGAGCGGAACTACCCAGAATGAACTGGACGTTGACGCGGCTTTGTGAGATCCATTCACAAGATTTGTCTTGCTCGTTGCAATATTACTTACAATACCTGCAGTTCATTCCACCGCGCGACCCATACAAGCACCAGAACCTTCAAGCACTATACTTCTTAAGGCTGCTGGCGCGCACCACTCACTTGCTCGTGTCTTCGAGTCTGGTCAAAGTCTCATTATATCCACAACGGAGAGGAAACCGACCAGCCGCCATTCGCCATCAAAGAAAACACCTCTCCCGGTCACCATTCCCATTACTCCGCGCGTACGCTTGACTTTCCACAAACCCGCTCAGCTCATACAGCCCATCCGTGTCCGCACCACAAAACGAAAACGGCTGGACCACATTGTTGACCAGTATCCGCACATATGCCCCACCGTCCTCACCGCAGCTTCTCCGAAATTATGCACCCCGAAAAGGGGTCATTCTCGAAGCTCACCATGCTCACGCTGGATCTGTGCTGCTGGTGCTTGGTGGCTTGTCGGGACAGAAGAGTCCAGTCGCAGAGTAGATGGTGACCATCTGATTGTCTTGTGAGAAACTGGCACAGAAATTACAATCGAGGGGAAAAGTGACGAGGGATGCATCGAGCGTATGGTCCGTCTGTGCTCGTCTCGAACGGGTTCTATTTCCACAGTTCAGCAATAATCCCATCCACAAGAATCATCGACCTACCCAGCTTGTAGTACCTGATCAAATCATCATAGTACTCAGGTGCTGGGCATTCCTCTACGGTGAATAATCAACAAAATCAACTCGCAGTCTCGTGAAAGAGCGTCTCAAAGGCGCACAAAGGCATCAGTTTGACGACGTCACCCTTGCTAAGCTTTACGTCGGAGACAGCCTTGTTGATCCTCTTCAAGATCAGAGGGGCGAATGTCACCCCAGGCCTTTGCCGCTTTCTGCTTGCTTTTCACGTTCAGGCACATGAAGTCGTCGTTCGTCTTGTGATCCTCAGTGAGCACCGATCACCACGTTCATGGAAACGTAAGCACTCACGCCATCTTCCTCCAAAATAACGACCGATACGCTGACTGGGTACACGTGTTGACTAGCGGCAGAGAGACCTTGATGTGACCAGTGAGCTCAATGTACATAAAAGCAAGGGCGAAGATAGACCTTATGTCCAGTTTTCGCCCGAATGTATCACACGTTTGCTGTCCGATGCCTGTACAAATGGTGGTCATCATTGACCAAATGCTCGTATCACAGATAGTGTTCAGCACTCGAGTCGAGTGCTCTGAAAAACATCAATGAAGGGACTAAAATCAAGAAATACACCACACCTTTCCACCAAGAGGAGTAGGTCGTCTACACCCAAGACCCACTTGAATTCCCTCAGAAACAGTACTTGGTTCGTAAGCTTCTTGAGGGGCTACTTGATTCCCCTCCCATTGCTCCCAATGGGGAATCTCGATCCATGTCTCTGGAGCTACTACAGTGTCACAACAGAATCTTGGCCACACCGCGGATTACATACCAAATTGACCTAGATCACCACAGATCTATTGAGATGACCGCGAGGATGTGGTGAAAATGGTAGCGCCATACTTGAAAAACCTCCCAGTGCCCAGGTGGCACTATGTACACTGCAGCCGAGCAGTATGGAGAGTGAGCAGCCCAGGCCTGTTGCACTTTGTTGGCAAGTCTAAGACCTGTCGTCACGGTCTGAGGTGGTGAACGAGAGCACGAGCGCCAGTGTCTATAGTGGAAGTAGGTGGCAGAAAACAACAAAGTGAGTGTGACAAAGGCCACACCACGCCAAAAGCGCCTATGACGACAGCTGCATGGTGAGCCTGCTACGAGAAGACACTCAACTTTTCTTCCTGAAGGAAAAGAAAAAGCATGCTGTCGTTGCAAGGAAAGATGGAAGACATCGAGGAGGTGGAGCGAGCAGTGCATGATGCAAGTGTACATGTGAACGCGCCCCATGGTGGAATGTCGCGTTTGCTGAGTTATATAACAGTTGAACGACCCGGCGACGAGCCTGTTTTTGTGCGGGATGAACTTGACGCACCGCACGGGGACGCTGGACACCTCGAACGTCTTCACCAGCCTCCAGGGCACCCAACTCGTGACTGTAGATGTTCACCGTGCCATTGTAGAGACCGGTGAGCAGCCATGGCTTGATGAGGTGAAAGTCGGTGCCTTTAATACGTCTTCATCCATACGTGCTGACATGTCCTGGATAATACAGTTGGTGGCGAAAGGAGAATAGATCCAGAAACACACGGTCAATGGTGTGTCGCCTATTGTAGTCAAAGAAGAAGCTGGCTATCACAACGTGACTTGCGAGCGTCCTCATTACTAATTAACAGTTGAAAGGACAAGCACTTGAACTTGTCCTATGGAATTTCGCCTGCTACTCCACAGTGATCAATGATAATGATCCTCATCGTCATGCGATGTGCCGAACTGCAGCCTGGCAGGACATCGTAGTCTCACAGCACTGTGTCCGGGAATTGATGAACCGCTATTCCGATCAATCCCATACTAGAGCATGGCAAGGTACTTCAACTCGCCCTTGCTCATCGCTAATAAGCTGCTCGATCTCCCCTTTCAATGTACTCCTAGGCTACGGTCAGATCGATTTTCGACTGTCATCATCGAGCTTGGAACATTCCAACTCGTTTTGTCAGTTCCAATGGCTTGCGGATTGGCATTTGGCGGCTCGTCAACTGACATCCCAAAGCTTTCGCTAGACCATATCCGCATTTCACGACTGCAAAAATATTGTTTGCTCCACCCCAACTCCGTGAATCAACGTGATCACACCCGGAGGGCCTCTAGATATCGGCAGTCTTGGGCTATAGCATCATTAGTATGTGGCAGTGGTCGGGGGATCTTATTACAAGAATGTAACATGATGGGATGACACACAGGTGATGGAGTAACTGTTTAGCCATGTCATCATACTACATAGACATATGAAAGCATGATTATCTCGTCTCTTTTGCAACCACGAACTAATACCCCAGCCGCTTTTATGATCGCCCTGCACCGGGCACGTTGCGTCGCTCTCTACGGGGGGCCCGCTCGGGCTGTGCAATAACTACCGGAACGACGTTGTGCGGTATGTCAAAGTTGAGCGCTTTAAGCATGTCCTACAAGCCATTCAACCATTCAGTGAGTCACCGGATGTCCCATGACAGCACGGAAATCGAAAGGGAAGGCGCACAGAAGTGTCGTTGTCCAACTCCAGTCCGGCAGCGCTCGTGTCGAGTGCGGAGACCTCGGGGACATAGTTGTCCTTTCGCTCGCGCTCCTCTTCTTGGAGCTTGAAAGAGATACCACGAACGGGGCCGCGTTGAATACGCTTCATCAAGTGAGTCGTGAAGCCGGAGATCTTGTTCCGGAGACGCTTGGAGGGGACGACGGCCTGGGCAAATCAATGCGCGGATGTGCAGTTGAGCATTCGAGCAGACGGGAGAGGCATAAAGGAGGGGATACGAACGACTTCATCGATGATACGTTTGTTGGTGTGAAAGTCGAGTGTCAGACGTGGGTAGCTGGGCAAGGCAGGACCGAACTTGAGGCGAGTACGGGGCGTCGTAGCAAGGCTCCACTCACTACTTTTCGATGAGCACACGGGAAGCTCTCTTGGTAGTTTTGGTGCGAACACGACCCTAGAGCACGATCAGCACACGACAAGCATACCGTGCATAGTCCCACCATGATGACTGATTATGGTTGACGTCGAGAACGTTGAAGCTGTCGGTGAGGCTCAGTGCAGTCCTCGCAAAATCCCGAAGTGTGGCTGAGTTGTACTATACAGCCAATCACAGCCACCACTCCAGCAGGGCATACACATCGTTCCTTGTCTCGGAATCTCAAGACTCGCACTACTCCTCGCAAGGTGAGCAGTTGTTGTTTTCGTGCCAAGTTGGCGGCGCGCGGAGCTCTCGACGCCCTGGCCCCGAAAGCCTCTGTCTTGACTCGTGGCTGCTCGGACGCAGCACGACACTCGGACAGAGCACCATGTCGCTTACCTCCTTGCTCTCACCCGCCAGACCACCTCACATCAACCCCAGCTCTTCCACTCCAAAATGGTCCGCGTTTCCGTCCTGGTGCGTGTCCATATGTCCGTACACCTGACGAGTCTCATCCACTCAACCATGCAGAACGACTGCCTCGTGAGTCTCCTCCAACGCGCCGTTACCCCAATGGACCTGAAGCCCTGCCTTTTTTTAGAGAAATATCGTCAACGCCGAGCGCCGGGGAAAACGCCAAGTGCTGATCCGGCCCTCGTCCAAAGTCATCGTTAAATTCCTGAGCGTGATGCAACGTCATGGTGAGTGTCTGCTTCTTCCCTTGTCTTGGTGACCCCCGGACATGAGACACTCACCCGACCACCACCACCCTTGCCCGCCTGACAGGTTACATTGGCGAATTCGAAGTCATCGACGACCATCGTTCCGGAAAGATCGTCGTCCAGCTCAACGGCCGACTCAACAAGACAGGCGTCGTCTCGCCCCGTTTCAACATCCAAGTCACCCAAATCGAGAACTGGGTCAACTTGCTCCTTCCTGCCCGTGGGTTCGGGTACATCATCCTTGTGCGTTTTTTCATTCTCTGGCCGTGGATGGTTTTGCTGACAAACATGGTGGGTCTACAGACGACGTCGTCGGGTATCTTGGACCATGAGGAGGCGCGTCGTAAAAACGTTGGTGGCAAGATACTCGGGTATGTGTACTAGGCTGTTCGCTGTGCAGCGCTGCATACATGTAGATTACATCGTACCCCCCAAAAGAGTTGTCCATGTGGTGCATGCACGTCCCATGAGTGATAGTCCGAGTTTGCATCAAACAATACTGGTGCGTCACTCTTCCCCGTGTCTAGTAAGAGCCGGTGAGGAGCGACATTCCAGAAAAGTTGTTGCACTCTGGTAAACGTGAGAAGCACACAAGTTCGCTTAGACGCAGTTTTATTCTTGCACCAAATAGTTAGGTGGGCGCAAACAGGAGAGCCTGACAAAAGTCTAGAGCAATGGTGTATGCTGTCTAAAACGCGTGGTCATGGAACATCTATAAAGCGAATGCACAGCGTCCTACAACCAAACGAAAAAAAAAAGGTATTACGACAAGGCAATAAGAAAAGAAAAGTCATGACCACGGGTAAAATGGTGAACGGTCTTTTCGGATGTTTACTTGCCACCCGTAGTACCGAGACCCATCGAAGCTTTGAAGGTATCGTAGATCCACCACTGGAAGCCTGTTTCAAAACACTAGGATGAGCGCTCGTTGCAATGAATCCATGTATGGATACCCACCAGTCAGAGTACCAATCATGAGCACACGGGTACCGAGACCCTTGGTGGCAAGTGCGACTGCACCAGTTTCCGACGCAATCTGTCCAATGCTCTTGCCCTTGTTAGCAGGCTTGCCCATGAGGGACACGACCGAATCCGCTGGGTGTGATACAATAGCGCAAACAACGCCAGCAAGGTAGCCAGAGGCGAACGTGACGCCAAGCTGGGTAGTCTTGGAGTAGGTCTCCTTGGCCTCCGTGAAGACGTGCGTGTAGAACAATTGCACAATCTTCTCAAAGAAGAAGAACTTGGCCATCGTGTAGGGGATCTACGTGAACATGGTCAAGCAGGACAAATAATGCAGACGTCGACGGATGCTGACCTGACGTGACCACAAGGGAACGAGAGAGCCAAAGGGATAGCGGGTCTCGACCTTGTTTTTGCTCATCTCCCGGAGAGCAGCACCAAAGGCGGTTGGGAACGTGCCGCTCGGGCTGGTCTGGATCTTGACCTTGGTCATTTCAAGGGGACAGAGGGCGATGTCGGCAAAGACTTCTGCGGACGCGGAGCCAGCAAGCCAGATGGCGGGCTTGTATTTGTTAGTGGCCTCCTCTCCAGCCAAGTTCATGTACGTGTCCTTGAACAGTTCGTAGAGACCATACTTGAACATTCCTTGCAGTGAGTAGCCGACAAAGGTAGGACCAAAGCCCTTCCAGATACCGGTTTGACCCTCTTCCCGGATGAGAGTTGCGAGACCGGAAGTGAGGCCTTTGTACTTGGCTGGGTTCACCTACCAAACAGACAGTCATGAGCACCCAACGTCATGAAAACGAATCCGGGATGGCGAACCTGCATGTTACATTTGGCGACATCGAGCGGTGTAATGCCTGCGTGTGTGACACCGCAAGCGAGGATACCACCGAGCATGCATTTTGCGTAGTAGGACGAATCATGGGGGACAGGGCCGAGGTATCTGGCAGGGCATCAGCAATAATGGCAAGTCTGTGAAAAATGGATGCGTACCGTGCATCCCACTTGCCAGATGGTGCCAAATGCGACATGGTAACTACGTTAAAAGTCTAGGATCCAAGTAGTAGTCTAGAGAGAAAAGGAGGAAGAGACAAGGCGCGTCGAGACGAGGTGATGGTCAAAGGACGAGAAAATGACTAGCCGAATTTTTGCGCTCCGAAAACAACCGACGACCGGCCACCCGGACTGCCCGGACCCATCTTTTGATGCAACCCACGATGCCGACCGCAACACCATCACCTCTGAAGCTCAATGGTTCTACGCCACCATGGCGTCCTGTTCGTGTGCAGAAGCCTCTGCATCGGACAGAATTCTCCTTTGATTCGATGGCAGATGCATTGGCCGCTTTTGCACGCGGGGAACCAATCGTAGTCATGGATGACGAATCAAGAGAAAACGAAGGCGATATCATCATGTCTGCGAGCAAGTGCACGACAGAGGCAATGGCCTGGATCATCAAGCACACAAGGTCTGTTCGCCAGGTATTTCAATGTGTCTGTTGACAGTTTCCAGCGGATATGTCTGCATATCCCTACCTCAGAAGCGCCTGGAGGAACTCGATATTCCCATGATGGTCCCATACAATCAAGAACGACACCGCACCGCCTACACCATCACAGTCGATTACAAGTATGGTCCGTGGTCCTATCTGCTGGTGTCTGTGTGACCTGACATGTATTATTGGCTAGGTACCACTACGGGCATATCCGCACATGACCGCTCACTGACAGTCCGAAAGCTCGTCGATTCCTCTGCCGTTGCTCCAGATTTCACACGACCAGGCCATATGGTCCCACTCCGCGCACGCGATGGTGGCGTATTGGAGCGCAGAGGCCATACCGAATGTGGCATCGATCTGTGCGTGCTGACAGACCAGCCCGAAGGTGGCGTCTTGTGCGAACTCGTCAACGACGACGAGATGGGCACCATGGCTCGTCGGGACGATTGCAGAGCCTTTGCAGATCAGTGGGGACTCAAGATGATCAGTGTGGAAATGCTTGCGCAGTATAAAAAGCCGATATTAATCCCCTAATATACAGATGCCAATTAGAAACAAGCTTGATTTGCGGTGTAGACCATCAATGTAGAACTTATTCATGTATCCATTGAATCCGTGCACTCGGACGTTCTCCCTCTGCGCCTGATCTATTAGCACATCAATGAGCATGCAGATTAGATCAGCAATCATTCGCCTCTATTGAGGGGAGCATCGTCATCTGGGAAATGACATGTGCCTGCAGGTTTCTCCGGGTTGCCCCGAGCACTACCGCGACTCCGCGAGCAACCAGTACAACCATCCGCGGTACATACACGGAGGTAACCCATCAAAGTCGAGCAGACGCAAAAAGGCTGCCGTCCCACCACCGTCCGACCCCTGAGTCCAGGAAGGCGTTCATAGCCTACTTAGATGGACAGTGACAAATCCACAAACGGAGCCCTTGTGTGAAAGAATCCACCACGTCCGTCACAAGTCGCATCGAAGGAGTGTAGCAGCGAGGAGAAGTAATGAACTTGGCCAAACACATACAAACACCATTCTCCGACTCCCCCCACACCACCATGGTGTCCCTCGCGCGGTACATCCGACACATCCGCCAAACAGGCATCCGACAATGGTGGCACCAGATGCAATACATCGGTGACGCCAAAGCCGGCGCCCTCGTCGGAACCGACCAGTACGTCCGTCCCGTCGTCTGCGACCCCGCCATTTGCGCGAACACCACAGACTCAACCCCAGCCCGTTCGTTCCGCTAGGTTTGGCAACCGGTACTTTGAGAACCTGAACCCCGACGACGAAATACCAGGTACGATACGATATCCCGAGAGAAGAGGATCACATCATGGACCATGGACGCCTTGCTGATCCCGCTTCCTATGTTCATTTCCAGGTCGTCACAGATGGGTCGACTTTGCGCAGCACTACGACAACGCATCGCAGGTCCCTCCCGAATGGCATTCGTGGCTCCAGCACATCCGGCATCTCCCACCGACAGAGGACGAGGTCGTCAAGAACGCGTCGCCGCCGTGGAAGGCCGTGAGTCTCCCTTGGCTGCTGTCCTTTCACCCGTTGACATGCCTTGCCTTTTTTTTTTCAAACAGCCCTGGGTAGAAAACCTGACGGGGACACGGGGCGCATACCGCCCCTACAATACGGTGGTGCCAAAAGTCAACGCCTGGCAGCCCAAGGTCGCCACTCGAGGATAATAATATTCACTAGCACGAGAAAGCTTGGGCCGGGTATAGTAGTCGTCAATCAAGAGATGTTTTTGTGACACCTTGCGTTTCGTCCCGTCGCGGTCCGGATGATTACTCAGCGGTCCTGTAGTGTAGTGGTCTATCACTTGGGATTTTGACTCGACAGCGACCTGACAGCGAACGTTCCCAGAACCCAGGTTCGAACCCTGGCAGGACCTCGACTTTTTGTCCTCCCAACCCATCAATCCTATTTAAAACACATATCGACCATCCATAGACCCTTGCCCCAATATCAGATCCTTGCTAATCCAAATGTCCGTCATTGTATTAAAAAAAAAGCCGTCTATCTATATACTCGATACGAGTGCAAAAGAAAACAGGCAAGGAAAGAGAATAAGATTAGAGCACAAATTCAACATCAATACCCCGACGGCTTCACACCCCCCGACGTATCATACGCCCGAATCACCCGCGTCTGATCCACCTTGCCCCCCTCCGTCTGACTAAACGCAAACCCGCGATTCCGCCGCATCCGCTGCACCGCCCGCACTTTCTTGATCGCCTTTTGGAACTGCTCCTGGCGCGGTCGGTAGTCGGGGATGTTGTACTTTTGCACTTCTTGTGCGACGTGGTATGCGCGTGGGAGGTAGGATCGGCGATAGTATTTCCATGCGAGGTCGCGCACGAGGCATATGCCTGGTAGGAGGAGCAGCATAAAGTAAAAGACCGCGTCCGTCCACAGACGAGGCACGAGTCCGCTGTATTCGGTCGAGAAACCGATCGCGGGCGCGACGACGGCATAGATGGGGAGAAAGAGCATCGTGAACACAAACGAACCTGGGATGGCAGCAACCGTGTACTTGGTCCACAAGCTTGAAAAAAAAGAAAAAAAAAATGAGGGCCACCTCGTCGAACAGATCAGGCAGGACGCACTCTGAGATCAACGCAGCCTTGCCAAGCACAGTCAACAGCACGGACAGATACAATGCGGTGCCCCAGAACCACTGCCCCGAGTCCAACCCCGTCGCCTGCTTCAAATCACCCCAAAAGAGAATGACCGAAAAGCCAAATAGAATCTGGCATCGTGACCATCAGCGCTACTAACCCCTTTTTACCGCACAACCATGCACGCACCAGACTATGGTACAACGCATTCCCCATCCACAACCAAAACGCCGTCTTGGTGAAAAACACGTTCTTTTGTCCGAGCGAATATAGTTGCGGATACCGATCCAACACCCGCGCCGATACAAACTGATCAAAGATTCCAATCACGAGCGGTGGGAGCACGGTGAAAAGGACATTGTAAAAGGTGATCGTCCAGGATTCATAGGCGATCTGCCCGGAAAAGTTGTTGAAAAAAGAATACTGTCACGTCGCATCGACGTCCGTCAGAAACCCAAACACGTCCGGCAATGGGGTAGGGCGCACCCAAAACTGCGTCATGTACAGCGTAATGTTCTTGTAAAACGAGTCTATCGCGTGCCGCATGAAATCAATCACCCACGTCTCACAGAAAGAAAAAAACATGGCACCGACGTACAGAGAATCAGTTTGGACAACCGTTGGTAACTCCACGCGCCGTGCACGAGCAGCAACTTTTTCAAGTATCGAAATTGCGAGATCGCCACGTCGGCCGAGCGTGCTGCTTGAAGACCCTAGCGTGGCATGTCTTCAACATTCAAAAAAAAAAACTATGCGACGACACCCACCTCGACGCCCGAAATGCCCACCCCAACATGTGC
>JBBPKD010000708.1:0-15588 GCA_038089075.1 Singerocomus inundabilis
CGATGATATCATCGACTACGGGGCAGACCACGGGTTTACCCTGGACGACTACGACGACTCCGCCATCTCTAACATGACTGGGTCCCCGGTAGGGTCCATGAGTTTCTTTTAGATTGCCGATGAACAATGATTCGCTGGGTAGCTCTCACTCTAGTGAGGGGGTAATGTTACGTTTCTACCCATACGCTTTCCTTCCACTATGCTTTTCCCTCCTTCCTATTCGTTTCCTCTTTCCCGGCGTCGACCCGGACCTTGCCTTGTCTCGCACCTAAACTGTGCTTCATCTTCAGATCTTCCTTTCCACGCACAGCATGGTAACTTGATCAACACGATTATTGCTTCCTTTTCACACTTCTTTTGATCGACAGCTGTCGTTTCGTCTCGACAGCTGTAATACGTTTTACTCTGACAGCTGTCATCCTCAACCCTTGACACCTGTCTCTTATTCGTTACCGAGCTAACGTCCTTTCCCGCACCTACCCTACATAACGGTCCGTGCACAGATAGGATACGTATATAAAGCCTCACTTTACATATGGTCTCCTTAGCTTAGTTCTCCCTTGTCTTACCTAGCGTTTGCAACATCAGTTTGCTGGCTAGTTCAAGGTCCCCTAAGTCTCACCCCTCGTCCTAAGTCCCTTGCTACCCACAAGCAAGGCTCCTCAGTACTCCCTTCGCCTTAGGGAACCTTGGTACGCTCTCAGAGATCCCCAGCAAGCTTACTTCGTTCTTGCAAGGGCTACGCTCGTCCCCACAAGGGCCAAGCGTAACACAGATCCTGTGCAAGGGTGCATCACATAAGGTGAAGCCAAGTCCCATCCAAACCCCTCAACTCTGGACCTTCAAAGTTCCCCTTGGAGCAGCATCCAACTCAAGTTTAACAAAGACCCAAATGCCATGGACATGGACATGGTAAGGTTGAGGAAACTCACCCCCGCAGAATGAGAAAGATGTAGAAAGAAGAAGCTTTGCTTCAAATGCAGGAAACCAGGTCATATCATGCCCAAATGCTGCCAAGATGAAGAAGTCAAGAACGACTTCAAGAAAACCAAAGAAACAAAATCTAAGATAGAAGAAATCCCAGACCTTAAAGAGGTAGATGACAATGAAGACACAATAGTTGACGAGAAGAAGGTCAACTGATTGGGTTTTTAGCTGGAAGGGCTTGGATGTCACAAGTACCTTCCTATGAAGTATTCTCCACTAGAGTCTTGTCCTTCATAGAGAAAAATGCCATCACTGTGAAAGCCCAAATCCAGTGTTCATTCTCTAGCAAGAATATCGACATAACTGTGCTTCTGGATAGTGGAGCAGAAATCAATTGTATGGATTGGCATTTCACCAACTGCCACCATATACCTCTCATGAAACTTCCCACTCCCATACAAGTCACCAATGTGGATGCCTGTCACAACACAAAAGGTGTGTCAAAATACAAAGCCTGCCACTTTATCAAAGTCAATGAAATCATCCATCAAATAGAGTTTCTCATCATGCATTGCAGTAACAACAATGTCATCCTAGGAATGCCCTGATTCCAAAAGGCCAATTCTTCCATTAATTGGAAGAAAAAAACCATCTTAATCTCAAAATTAACTGATGAATCAGAAAGACTCAGAACCACTCAAAGCAAAGTCAACTTCATCAAAAAAAACCAGTACCACCTTCTGACCATGTCAACTTCTTCAGAGAAGACAAGAAACACCTCCTAAAATACCTCCATTGGGAATCACTGGAGAAGAACCTGGAAAGAGTCATAGCCAATGTTCAGAAGCGCCACAGCTATCATATGAACCAAGTTGCAAAAGTTGGGGCAAGATTCCTATCCCTGAAGGCATGAAACACCAACATGTCCACTCAACTAGTGATTAAGGCTCTCAAAGACAAGCCAAAGAAGACTCTGCCTGTCGAATATCAAAAATACACACAAGTCTTCTCAAAGGAAGCAATAGACCACATGCCACCCACCAGGCCCTACAACCACGAAATCAATTTCAAAGAATCTTTCGTCCCCAAAATAGGAAAGGTATACCCCCTGTCACCCGAGAAATGAAAGTGACAGAAGATTTTCTTGAAGAAAACCTAAAATGCAGGAAGATATGACCATTCAACTCCCCACAAGCGTCCCCCTTCTTCTTCATTAAGAAAAAAGACAGCAAACTTCAGCTGTGTCAAGATTACCGCTACATAAATGAGCACACTGTCCAAGATGCTTATTCATTACCCTTGGTGTTTAACCTAATGGACAAACTCAAGGACTTCAAAATCTTCACCAAATTCAATGTACAGTGGGGATACAACAATGTTTGCATAAAAGACAGCCACCAGTGGAAGGCCACTTTCATTATGCACAAGGGACTCTTCAGACCCACCATGATGTTCTTCAGGCTGTCCAACTCCCCCGCAACCTTTCAGAGATTCATGAACAACTCCTTCCGTGACATGATCGCAGAAGGATGGTTAGTCATCTACATGGACGATCTGCTAATTGCATCCACAGATCACAAGACCCATGAAGAATGCATGAAGCATGTCCTGGAATGAATGGAGGAACTAGACCTCCACCTCAAACTAGAAAAATGTAACTTCACAGTTCCAGAAGTAGACTATCTGGGAATGGTAATCAAGGAAGGTTCCATTGCCATGGACCCAGTAAAGCTCAACAGGATCACCCAATGGCCCGTCCTCACAACTGTTAAGGAAGTAAGGTCATTTCTCGGTTTCGCTAACTTCTACAGAAAGTTCATACCCAGCTACTCAAACATGGCTAGACCCCTTATTGACCTCACCAAGAAGACACAACCCTGGAGTTGGTTGCCACAATGTCAAGGGGTGTTTGAAGAACTCAAGAAGCTCTTTGCCTCTAAATCAGTGCTTGCATTCCCTGACACCTCTAGACCCTTTGCTATCACTACAGATGCCTCCTTAAATGCCTTAGAGGGAGTACTCATGCAACAAGATAGTGATGTGCAGTGGCACCCATGTGCATACCTCTTCCAATTCTTCTTCCCAGCAGAGAAGAACTATGACATCTATGACAGGGAACTCCTAGCCATCATCCGCACTCTCCAAACCTGGAGACACTACCTAATGGGCTTAGTCACCCCAATCCAGGTATTTACGAATCATAAAAACCTAATGTATTTTAGGTCTGTGCAAAACCTTAATTGACGCCAAGCAAGATGGCTTCTTGACCTTGTGGATTTCGACCTCCAACTTCACCACATCCCAGGCTCAGCCCTGGGCACTCCAGACACACTATCTAGAAGAAAAGACCACGGAGAAGAAGACTCCATCAACAAACAAGTAACTCTCCTACCACAGGAGATGTTCATTAACCTTGTCGATACAATATTAGCCAAGAAAATCACCCAAGCATCCAATGCAGACAAATTCACTATGGATGTTCTCCACTTACTCTCCTCTGATGCCCCTGATATCCTTCAACGATGGTTTGCAGCCTTTCAAGAAGTCGAAGGCAATGTTCTTTACAATGGCAGAATCTATGTTCCCCCAGATCTGCAGCATGACATGGTGTGATAGGCACATGACCATGAAATGTCAGGGCATCCCAGATACCTCAAAACTCGTCAATTGGTTTCCTCCCAGTACTGGTGGCCTGGACTTGCCTTATACGTCTGATCATACATTTTAGGCTGTGCCGCATGCCAAGCAAACAAGGCTAACACTCACCCCATGGCATCCCCTCCAGTCCCAATTCTGTCATCGGCCACATGACCCTTTCAGCAGGTGTCATGTGATTTAATAACTGATCTTCTGCCTTCTGACAGCTTTGATTTCCTCCTGGTCATGGTAGACCATGGCCTTACTAAGGGGGTAATTCTCTGCCCAACAAAGAAAATGGCAACTGCCGAGAACATTGCAACCCTGTTCTTTGAGTTGGTATACAAACAGTTTGGGTTGTATAACAAGATTATCTCTGACCGCAGCTTTCAATTCACCTTCAAGTTCGCAATCGCCCTCAGAAAACTACTGAAGTATGACCTGGCACTCTCCACAGCATACCACCCACAAACTGATGGAGAAACGGAGTAGGTAAACCAGGAACTTGAAACTTACTTATGCATCTTCTGTCAACAGGAACCTTCCAGATGGAAAGATTACATTACCCAGATGGAATTCATACACAATAGAAGACCACATTCCATCACTGGCAAATCCCCTTTCTATTTGATGATGGGATACAAACCTGCAGCACTTCCCATGGTAATCTCCATGACAGCTTCTCCTGTGGCTAATAATAGAGTTAAAAACCTTCTGAAGATACATGATGAAGTGATTGCTGCCCATGACCTTGCAAGACAATGCATGAAAGCATGTTGAAACAGAGAGTTCTTCCTGTTCAAGAAGGGAGAGAAGGTATGGTTAGAGGCCAGAAACCTCAAAAGACAGGCAGTCAATTCCAAGTTCTCACAAAAACACAAGGGACTGTTTGTTATAACTGATGTCCTTTTCTCTGTGATCTACAGACTCCATCTCCCTCAGTCCTGGAGGATCCACCCAGTGTTCCACACATCTCTCCTGACCCACTATCAGGAGACAGAGACCTATGGCAAAAACTTTTCCCGTTCACCGGCAGAACTTGTAGAGGGCGAGAAAGAGTATGAAATAGAAAAGGTAATCAAACACCGCAGAATGGGATGCAACTGTTCCTTCCTGATCTGATGGAAAGAGTACTCCACATCAGATGACTCATGGGTCCCTGAGCAGGACATGAAACACTCTCTCTGCCTCCTCAATGAATATAAAAAATGTCACCAACTCTAATTGTCTACAACCCACTCTCTAACCTGGACTATTACCTTCTCACCATATGCTTCACAACAATGGCAATCTCCCTCAACAACAGCACTTCCTCAAACTCCTTCTTTTCTACTGAATCCTTTATCTCCACCTGAGATGTCTTCACCCTGGTAGTGACTGCGTCACCCCTTGACCCAGTAAACAGGGAGCCTACTCCCACAGCTATGTCTCCTTTATTCTCTGTTCCCCCTTCTTATGCTACCTCTACTTTGGAATCATCCCCTTGAGGGATTTTATCCATCAATACACCCCTCACAGCCCACCAGATGAGAGCGGAGACTCCTCTCCTTTTCTATCATCAGCGAATCAGGAGTTTTGTAAGAGATTCCCATATGGCCATACCCATCAATGCCCATATAGACATGGATTCCCCTCTGTCCACCCTATATTCTGCACACCTCACCACCAATCACCTCTGAATGGCATTCAGCCATACCCATGACAATGCCAATGCAATGTGTGTGTTTCTCATCTCAGTTATGTCGTCCATTGCAGTCAACCTTGAAACCGCCCACAATACCCTCACATATCAACTGAAATTCAGAGAATTCCTGAAGAGCCTCGATGAATACCTTCACCATATCAATCACAGCACCACCACATTCATCCACATGTTACCCACTGCCTCCACCACACCACTCACAATTGAAGAGCTGGTAGTCGCAGAAAGACTAGAGTCCTATTGGACCAGAGGGAAAGGACATGTTGTCCTCCCAAGAACCCATCCAAGATACCATGAGTCTTGCTTTCAATGTCATCGCCTGGGACACATTTGTGTCAACTGTCCAGTCTATCAATGCCCCCACTGCCTCAATTGGTGTCCTGGACATAACCAAGGTGAATGCAGTATGCAACATTCATGACAAGTACCTATCCAGAATAATCAACTTCACATACCTATGTCACTCCCATTCTCCTCCTCCTCTTTGTCTAACCGCATCAATGACTTGGAACCCAGTTCCTTTTGACACTCCATGCATAGGACCAACAGGCATGATCCCAAACCACACAATACCTCTCCTCCTCCCACTCATATTCCTCCTCCACATTAAAGATGCAGACCACAGAGGTGCTTCCCTCAGACCTCATCCTTCTCATCCAACTATTGTGATTCCCCACCAATCAGAGACGACATTATAGACTACAGCAGGGATTATGAATACACCCTCAATAACCTAGATGACTCTGCCATTTCCAACATCACTGGATCCCCTGTGGGCTCTGGCCTTATCTTTTAGCCGAAGAACATGATTTGCTGGGTAGCTTTCACTCTAGTGAGGGGGTAATATTATGTTTCTACCCATATGCTCTTCTTTCCCCTCTTTTTCATTGTCTTCACTCTTCCAGTGTCGACCTGGGCTCTGCCTTTACTTTACACCTAAACTGTGCTTCATCTTCAGATCTTCTTTTCCATGCACAGCATGGTCACTTGATCAACACTTTTATTGTTTCCTTTTTCTCTTCCTTCAATTAACAGCTGTCGTTTCATCTTGACAGCTGCTACACGTTTCACTCTGATAGCTGTCAGTCTTAACCCTTGACACCTGTCTCCTATTCATTACTGAGGTAGTGTCCTTTTCTGCACCTACCCTACATAATGGTCTGTGCGCAGTTGGGATATGTATATAAAGCTGGCACTTTACTTACGATACCTTAGCTTAGTTCTCCCTTGTCTTATCTAGTGTTTGCAACATTAGTTTGCTGGCTAGATCAAGGTCCCCTAAGTCTCACCTCAGCCCTAAGTCCTTAGCCACCCACAGGCTAAGCTCCTCAGTCCTCCCCTTGCCTAAGGGAATCTTGGTATGCCTTAGAGTCATATAGGAGACTTACTATGTTCTTGCAAGAGCTACACTTGTCCCCACCTGGGCCAAGCATAACACTTGCTTGCCATCTTTATTTCTCATTGCTTAGTCAGCAAGCTCCTCAAGCCTGCCATCACTAAGGCAATCTAAGAGTGGTTATGCTATGTATCCACAGACTCTATCTCACTCAGTACTTACCGAATCAACCTCGTACTATTGTCTTAGCACTCTCAAGGGCTACACTTAGTCCTATCTGAGTTAAGTGTAACAACTCATCCCTACCTGGGCCAAGCATAACATATGCCATATTGTTTCAGTTTGAGATTTCAGCATTGTTCCTTTGTAGTCACAACAGCTCTTGAGTAATCACATAGCTATTCCAGGTTGCTATCCTTGAGGACTGATCTAGAGTGTCACCCTCTGAAAGGTGCAAGGCCTTGTCTAATAATAAATTAGTAATTACTAATGAAGGTGTTATGCACTGGCAAGGACTGGGATATATCTTGACTGGGATGTTAGCTTGAACTGGCTGGACTGGGTAGGAGTGGGAGATAGCTTCATCTCCAGATAGTCTCACTCCTAGGCACCATTGCTGGCAGGTAGGCAAATAACCATCAACTACAAGTCAGAGCTCACTAGGCCACCTTGATAGGCAGAGTAGAAGGTAAACAAGTAGATTAGGCTGGGGGAACATCAGCCATTGCATAACCCCTTATATATGGTACATGAGTGTGCACAGACCAAGCTGTGATTGTCTAGGGTATATAGTAATTAAGAGTGGCTATGTAGGATATAGGGTAAAGTCCATGCTGCAGATATAAGGTAAGGCAATAAGGTCAGAAGGTCAGAAGCATACCTTACTGCTAGAAGAATGGAAGGGTGAATAATCACAAGGTGTGACTGATCAGGGGAGTAATTGTGGCAGAGATCAATCAATGATCCTGCAGGGTTCATTAATGATTGTACCAATCAAAGGGTAAGATGGAGATGAGGAAGGCATGGTAGCCTTGAGGTAATGATCATGAAGGTATGTGATGATTGGTGATGTCATAAAGAGGTGAAGAGAGTGAAGATGTGAAGATGTGACAGGTGAAGATGTGATGATGTGAAGGGTCAGAGTGGTCATGTGATCAGGGAAAAAAAAAGGTTATGGAAATTGTATGTGCAATTCCCATATCATAATAGTTTGAAGGTGAGTTGGGGACTAAACAAGGGGAATTCTGGAACTGATCAGGAAGTAAGGTGCTTGGGTGATTTGAGGAGTTACCATCTGATTGACTTTGACATGAATTATGACCAGTTCTCTCCTCTGTTGGAAGTCTTGAAGAGGAGAGATTTCTGAATCCAATGGAATCTTCAGACACTCACCAGATCCAGTACATAAGTCATAAATAGAAGTTTCAGAATGGCAAGGTCTTGTATCATTTGATTCATGCTCTGAAGTATATCTTTCTGGTGGCAATGAGGAATCAAGTCTTCTTCTCCAAGATGGGATTCAATATGTGAAATGGTGGGTAGAGTTAGACTCTCTCCATCTTGAAGTGAAGAGATGAACTCTTCCATATCAGCACATTGTACTAGGCAAACAGTCTGTCTCAGGTGAGTGACCCTTAAGACATTGCAGACATATCTCACTACCTCTATTATTTCTATGTGATATTCCAGTTCATCCAGACACTGTCTTTTTTTCTCCATGTTAATGCCCATATGGTACAGACTTAGCATGGCTGGAGGAAGAGAAAGAGCAGGGTCCAGAGTATAAAGGACTGCATTGTCTATATATGGTATGTAGAGAGGAAGAGAATGAGAGTGTTGTCCATTGTCACTTTTGAGACTGTTTAGCTCTGAGTACACTAGACTCAGAGTGATAACTTGGTCTGGAGTTGTTGCTAGGCTGGGAGGACTGTTCTCATTTTGGACATTCTCTTTCAAAATGTCATTCTCTACAATAGCTATAGGTGACATAGGAATCACCTAAGTGTCTTCTGATATCCCATACATTTCCATAATCTCCTCCAGATCATTGGAGGTTCTTCTAAGTACTGGTCAATGGTTCAGTCACAACATTAGAGGTATTATTGCACACTGAGAGGTCAACTCTAATGAAGGTTGGTCTTCTTCTATGATTATTGACTGATAGACCATGAAAGAGTTTGTTGACACTCCTTGAGATGTTGGTAAGACCTGGATATAATGGAGACCAGGGTGTGAGGGAGAAATAGTGTTTGAGGCATTCAATTGGAAGTTGAAAGAGGCAGTGATCATGACTGGAAATGAACCTAGGAGAAATAGCACTAAGAACAGAATTGTTTCTAAAGGCAACATTGTGACTTTCTGGGCAAAGATTTGGATTTGACAAAGGAGTAACGATAATGGGAGGAGGCTGAGGATAAAAGAGGTGAGGAGATAAGATTCCTCTAGTTGATGAGTTATATGATGGTAGTGCATTGTTGTAGGAAGATGGTTGTGAAGCAGGTGTAAAACTTGTATTAATCTTCACTTGTTCTTCAGAAACAGTGAGAAAAGTTGAAGGAGTTGGCTGTTTCTGGTTCCTAGTGCAATTTAACTGTGCTAGTCTTGAATAAAGGTCTCACAGAATCTCATTACTAGATCTATCTTCTAAAGAAAGTGTCCTTTGATCTCTTGTCAAAAGTGACAAGGTAACTTAGTTTGAAGTGGCCAAATGTGGTCCAGGAGATGAAGAAGGTTCAGGAGCAGTTGAAACTCTTGTTTCAGGGTGTAGAGAGGAACCAAAATCAGATCCAAAGATCCTAGAAGAAGAAATAGAAGGATTAATAGTACTGACCCAATTGAAGGTAGTAATCTTGATCAGTTGATCAGTTTGTTTAGTATTTGTTATTGTAACAATTAGGGGTGGATCAGTACTAATCCTGAAGGTCATTGAAGATGATGTTGCAGACACAAGGGAGCTACACTGCCTAAACAACTACCATGACCCATTAGGCAACCTGGCATATGTTCTATGGGGCTTGACCTATAATGTTGGGGTAAAGAGTGCTGGACAGCATGTGGGAGGAATGTGGATAGAGGAAAGGGATGGGGACCCACTACAACAAGATCTTCAAGTAGACTATTGCACTGCTGTGATAATCAAGCTACTCTCACAAGCTGGTTCTTTTTCTTCTATACTAGTAACTGGCTCTGCTAGTATAATTGTTGTCATGCCATGGGGCAAGGAGTCTGGCACTGGGTGTTGCAGATGCAAGGGAGCTACACTGCCTAACCCTAAACCACTGTGTCCCATCAGGTGACCTGGTACTCTTGCTACAGAGACTAAACCTATAATGTTGGAGAGGAGAATGCTGGACAGCTTCAGGGGAAATGCAGGTGAAGGAAAGAGATGGGGTGTAAGAAGAACCACTATGATGAGATCTCCTAGTGGACTCTTGCACCACTATAGTAACCATAATACTTTTGCAACTATGTTCTCTTCCTCCTAAACCAGAGACTGGCTCTCCTGAAATAATCATTGTCATGCCATGGGGCAAGGAGTCTGGCACTGGGTAATCGTGTGATGAACTGGAGGAAGTTACCCTTTTATAGTTGATTCTAAGGGTACCACCCTAGGCATTCTCACCTTCTCTGAAATCTGGTTAAATAATATAAACAAGTGTGGTAGAATGTGTGCTTGACTAGCTGGCTGGGAATGGAAGTGGGGTTGGCTTTATCTCCAAGTGACCTCACTCCTGGGTGTTATGATATGAGAATTGTACTAGTGATTCTCATGACTTTCTTTTTCCCTGATCACATGACCTTCTCCATCCCTTCACACCTTCATGCCTTCACCCTGTCACATGATCACATCACTTCACCTCTTCACATCATCACAACATCACCAATCCCTTCTCATTGATCACCTCAAGGCTATCATGCCTTGCTCATTACTGCCATCCCTAATCAATTGGTCATGACCCTGCAGAACCCTTGATGGGATCTCTGCTATGATCCTCCTCTTTGATCATCACATCTTGATGATGATCTTCCATTCTATCTTCTAGCAATGAGGTACACTTTTGATCTTCCTAACCTCATGCCTTATCTTGTGTTATTCTCATGGACCATTATGATACAACCCTCTACCCATTAATTACCATATACCCTAGACCCAGTCACAGCTTGATCTGTGCACTATCCTGTAATGTATATAAGGGGTTATGAGATGGCTAATGTCCCCCCAGCCTAATCCACTTGTTACCTCTCCTACCCTGCCTGCAAAGGTGGCCTAGTGAAGTATCCTCTATACAAGTAGTTGGTGATTATTTGCCTGCCCACCAGCAATGGTGCCCAGAAGTGAGGTCACTTGGAGATAAAGCCAACCCCACTTCTATCCAGCCAGCCAGTACCAACTCATATCCCAGAAAGACTAGAACCCAAGATTATTCAGTACATCATACACTTGTTTATATATTTAATCAGATATTCCAGAGAAGGCAAGATCACCTAGGGTGGTACCCTTAGAATCAACTATGAAAGGGTGACTCCCTCCAGTTTGTCATGCAATTACCCAGAGCCTGACACCTCGCCCCACAGCTCATCCATGATTATGCTAGCCAGAGTTAGTCCCTAGCATAGGAGAAAGAGAATCAGCTTGCAAGAAGTAGTTGGTTATCATAGCAGTGCAATAGTCTGCTTGGAGTTCTCATTGTAGTGGGTCCCCTTATGCCCAAACCCTTTCCTCATACTTGCAATTCCCCACACACTATCCAGCACTCTACTTCCCAATACTAGGTTAAGCCCTATAGAATGATGCCAGGTCACCTGACAGGACCACAGAGGATGGTTAGGCAGTGTAGCTCCCTTGTGTCTGCAACACTAGGCACCATTGCTGGTGGGCAGGCAAATAATCACCAACTACTTGTATAGAGGATACTTCACTAGGCCACCTTTATAGGCAGAGTAGGAGAGGTAACAAGTGGATTAGGCTGGAGGAACACCAGCCATCTCATAACCCCTTATATACAGTACATGATGATGCACAGACCAAGCTGTGGTTGTCTACAGAGATTAATGTAGGGCTATGTAGGGTAAGGGTAAGAGTCCATGAGGTAGTGATAAGGCTGCCTTGATGTAAAGGTAAGGCAATGAGGAAAGAAGGTCAGAAGCATACCTTATTGCAAGAATAAAAGAATAAAAGATCATCAGCAAGATGTGATGATCAGGGAGGAGGATTGTGGCAGAGATCCCATCAAGGGTTCTGCAGGGTCATGACTGATCAATCAAAAATGGTGGTAATAGGAAAGGTATGGTAGCCTTGAGGTGATCAGTGAGAAGGAATTGGTGATGTTGTGAAAAGGTGAAGAGAGTGAAGATGTAAAGATGTGACAGGTGAAGGTGTGAAGGTGTGAAGAGACAGAGTGGTCACATGATCAGGGAAAAAGAATGGTCATGAAAATTGCAAGTACAATTCCCATATCATAACACTATCCCCTTTCCAGGATTGGATTTCAGACAATCCCGAATTAACGCATAGTGTCAAGTTATGAATGTCATTAATGGGTGGTGAGAGGGCAAAGGCCAGAAGGCAATCATTGACAGAAGACAGTGCTTGAGGGTCAACTTGAAGATGAATATCCTAAATCACTCTTGACTCTTGAATACCCAAAATTCCATACTAGATATGCAGACAAAGAGTGCAGTGTATGGCCTACAGGAGGATTTATTAAAACCAAACAATAGAGTCTGGAGTGGTTGACTAGAGAAGGAGGGTTTGAGAGTATCTTGCCAAACCTGTAAACCAAATAGGATAGAGAGAATAGTTTAGAGTCAATTATGGACTAAAACACTTTATAGTCTTATTTAGGACTTTGAAATCTTCATTGCAAGTGACTGTTATGAACTTGGAATTGTACTCACAATTCCTATGACTTATCTTATCTCCCTGGTCATGTGATCACTTCATCCTTTCACATCAGTCATGCCCTTACCCTTTCACATGATCACATCTTATCTTATCTCTTCTCACACCTTCACAACTTCATTGATCCCCTAACCCTCGATCATACCTATAGGCTACCATGCCTTCTCCATGCCTTCTTACCCTGATTGATTGGTCACAACACAGCAGAACTCTTGATGGGATCTCTGCCATGATCCTCCCCCTGATCTTTCACACTTTGCAATTGATCTTCCATTTCTCCTTCTTGCCTTGTGGTACACTTTTGATCTTTTAACCACAGGCCTTACCTTTACATTGAGGCAGCCTAGCTGCTACCTCATGGACTCTTACCCTTTACCCTAGCATAGCCTACATTAATGTCTGTATACCCTAGACCCTCCTGTACTTGTATATAAGGGGTTATGAGTTGGCTGGTGTCCCCCCAGCTCAATCCACTTGTTACCTCTCCTACCCTGCCCTCACCAGTGGCCTAGTGATGTTAAGCCATACAAGTAGCAGATGATTATTCACCTACCCACCAGCAATGGTGCCTAGGAGTGAGGTTGTCTGGAGATAAAGCCAACCTCCACCTCTCCAGTCCAGCCAGCAAAATCCAACTCATATTCCAGCAATATTCCAGTCCCAGTTATTGCAGTATGCAATCCAGTCATTCTGTGTTTACTAATTTATTCCAGTATATGAGGCATTGCGCCTTAAGGGTGACTCCCTCCAGATAGTCATGTGATCATTTAAGTATCTAGATATGGTATGACCACAATTATGCTGTCACATAGGTGCCAGTATTAGGAGAAAGACAGAGACTAGCTGCAATAGTGCTACATCTACCATAGGGATGCAATAGTTCCCTAGGAGTTCTTGTTGTAGTGGGACCTCTCTGCCATCTGCCCCCTCTCATATTCTGCATTCCCTCTCACTGCTGTTCCAGCACCCTCTTTACCACCAATATTCTAGGTTTTGCCCTGTAGCTCAATGCCAGGTCACCTGACAGGACCACGGAGGATAGTTAGGCAGTGTAGCATCCTTGCATCCACAATAGTGACCATGGTATTCCCAGACAGCATCACCATTGATTCTAAAATCAATTCCATAGTTTATTGTCTTTGACTAGATGAATGCTCAGTTTAAAGTCTTCAGCTGGACAGAAAGCAAATACTCCTATATCCTGGGAAATAGAACTTCTCGAATACTACTTCTTTATGGGCTTCCCAGTTCAATATCAACTGGTACTACTTCCCAATCAGCTTCTTCAATTCATTTGAGAAGGAGTAGAATGGGTCACAATCTTAATCTAGACTTCTTGATTAAATCCAATTCTTGACAGAGGCCTTACTTCTGAGACAGACAAATAACCAATGTCTTGAATCTTCAAATCTTTTGAGAGTAAATCCTTTTCTTGATCTTGACACAAAGAGGAGGGTGGTAGTTTCTTTGATGGATAGGGAAATATCAAAAACCTAGAGATGATCTGAGTGGTAACAGAGGGTTTGCTGAATACTTGACTATATTAACTTGATTGAAAGGTAGTTTATAGTCTTTATGGACTCTAGGCAGTTTATTGTCATACTGGACTAGAATGTTTTAAAGATCATTCAACTATCTAGTTTTATGTCATTGTGGACTCTTCTTAGTTTATAGTCATCACAGACTACATAGAAAGCTTTGATATCATTACTGCAATCAGTTTTTTAAAGAAAACATATTTATCCTCATGTCTGAGCTAAGTTACCCTTCTTTTAATACTTTTTATATTGCTTTTATATCTTCTATGTTTTGTATTTTCTTTTTATTGATTTTCTAAAGAGAATGCAGAGAGACTGATAATATAATTGAGAATGGGCTTGTCATCTTGAATAGCTGAGATCTTTCTGATTACACAATCCTCTTTCATCTTGACAGAATAATCTTTTTGGATCCAAACCTATTCTTGACTTGGGCATCTTCTAAAGGAAACTGAAAAGAGAAAGGGAAAGTAAACCTTTTAAAATCTTATTTAGGATTGAAAGAGTTTCTATTCATTTCTGGAACTTGTTATGAAATGAGAGTTGTACTTACAATTCTCATGACTTTCCTTTTCCCTGATCACGTGACCTCTCCGACCCTTCACATCTTTATGCCTTCACCCTGTCATGTCTTCACATCATCACACTCTCTCCCTTCACACTTTCACGATCTCACCGATCTCTTATCTCCGATCACCTCAAGGCCTACACACCTTCCTTATATCCACCATCCCTGATCAATCAGTCATGTTCCTGCAGAATCGTTGATCAATCTCAGCCATGATCACTCTTCCAGATCAATCACATCTTGTGATCAATCTCCATTTCATATTCTAGCATGAGGTACGCTTCTGACCTTCTCAACCTCATGCCTTACCTTGCATTTGCATTGAGGTCAGCCTCACCGCTGCCTCACAGACATAACCCTTTACCATAGTTCTATATACAATAATACCCTATACCCTAGATACCGCCACGGCTTGGTTCGTGCACTCCTTGTAACCGTATATAAGGGGTTGTGAGTTGGCTGGTGTCCCCCCAACCTAATCCACTTGTTAACCTTCTACCCTGCCTAGCAATAGGTGGCCTAGTGAGTGCTCTGTTAAGTAGCCAGTTGACTATTCGCCTACCTGCCAGCAATGGTGCCTAGGAGTGAGGTTACCTGGAGATAAAGCCAACCTCCCTCCATCCTCCAGTCCAGCCAGTTCAAGATCGCATCCCAGACAAGACATATCCCAGTCCTTGCCAGTGCATAATACAATCTTTGGTGTTTACTAAATTATTTCAGAAGCCTTGGTGGCTTGGTGGCATTGTGCCATACAGGGTGATTCCCTCCAGATAATCATGCGATTACCCAAGGGCTCTATTAGCCTGACTACGATTACACTGTCATATAGATGCCAGTGTTAGGAGGAAGACAGAGCATCATTGCAAGAGTATGATTGCTACTATAGGAATGCAACAGTTCCCTAGGAGATCTCATTGTAGTGGGCCCTCCCCATTGTCAGCCTCCTCTTTCTATCCGCTTTTCCTCACACTGCTGTCC
>JBBPKD010000709.1:0-15588 GCA_038089075.1 Singerocomus inundabilis
CCGCTTCCTCCTCCCCATCCCAGGCGGCTCCCCGACGGCCTATCTGCTCTGGTCCGTTCTCTCCACCCTGGTCAGTTTCCCATACCCCCAGCCACCCCCTTCCTTCTCATTCCTGCAATCCAGTTCTTCTCCTTCCACCTCTTTCACCTCTGGAACTACGACAAGTTCCAGTGTCTCAAATGGAACCAGTCCGGCAGACAGCCCGGCGCCTTCAAGCGCTTCATGAGCGTATGTCCTCTCCCCCTCGGCTGCTCCTACTTCTCACCCCCGCGTGCCAGTACACTTATCTAGCAACCCTCACCTGTCTCGTCTTCTTCAGTGTGGCCTTTACTTTTTTCAAGTTCCAGGAGGGTCTGTTTCCATCAACTCCCCTGTCTTGGCACTTCTCTGATCCTGCATCCAGGTTTCATAACAGCGCCAGAGGGCCACAGTAAGACCATTCCCATCTCCTCCGTCTATCCGCCGATCACTCCTTCCAGTAACACCTCGCCCACTCGAACTCTACTCGACCCGAAACAAAAAATGGGTACTCCCTCTCTTGCTCGTATTCAGCATTGCATGGGGATGTGAACTGTTAGTCCTCCTTGGCTCTTTTTTTTTTCTTCTGTTAGTCGTTGAGACATGTCCTCATTTCCAGTGTCACCCATCTCGAAGGCAAGACCGTACTCGACCATCTCCTCCCGTTTCGCTGATTGCCCTGCGCCATGCAGAGTTTGCTTTCTGGCTATTCCTCCAAAATCAAGGGCCTACCAAGAGGCTGTGGTTCGGAAGTGGCGAATTCAGGCTCTGGCGCTGGGGTATTCTGCTGTGTTACACCCGTCGAGAAAGTTTGATTCGCTGATTGCGCGGTGTCAGGCACATTATGCTCATTGGTCGGCATGCCACTCACGACTTTTGTTTCGCGGAGACAACTCGACTCGGTAAACAAGGAAGGCTCTGCTGGATAACCTAATTATACTCATATATGCTTCGCTAGTGCCTTGCCTGGACACTTTTGGTCGGATCCTCTGCGTCCACTGCAACGTCTTTGGCGTTCCTTTACGTCCTCGTGCGATTTCCTGCATTCATTCGCCGCGTCAAGGACGACGGCGCCGCCCCTCCTGTAGTTCTCCGCCTCGTCTTCTTTTACCAGCTTAATGTGAGTATACACTGTCACATGCATTCTCTCCGCTGTTCCACCCACACTGTTGATCCAGGTTGGACGTATAATCTATCGTTTCTTGTTTTCTCTCCCACTGTTTGTATTATCTCTAGACGGCGTACAAGGCAACCATGCAATCAACAATAGCACGTAAGCGTTTGCGATGATGTGACTTGCACCAGTTCTCATTGTTTGTTTCTTGTGTAGATTTTGGCCCGGTAAGTACTAGCGTTGGTCGAGAGAATGGGATTCAATAATGGTGCTGGCTAGACTTCTTGCTGATGGTTGGAAGCATCGGATCATTCGTTTCCTCCGCGATAACTCTACTGGTGTGTCATTCTTTCCCTCTTCTGCCATTCATGTACTGAAGGGAATGATGATGATGTGTTTCAGATTTTTTTCCCTCGTTCGCTGACTCAAGAACTCGGATATAGCGTCATCACTATCGAGAAGTCTCCGTCATCTATCCATTTGAATACCATGCCCGTTATCTCCAACCAGCGTCCGCCGTCTCCCAAGGATCAAGTGGTGCCAGTCTTTCGGGCGTCATCGGAACAAGTGTCATCCGAGTTTGGAGACGACGCATCACCCGAGTACGAAGTGGAGGACCCGTCGAACGCTGCTGCGCGTCCCAATTCGCTCGAAGGGAATACCCGAATGCAAGGGTGGCGCACTCAGGATGCTGACACGCCCAGCAGTGGGTCTTACGTGTTTGATCAGCGGTCAAGGAGTCTCGTACGATCGCGGTCTGAGGGTCATGGAGCCTCGTTACATCCTTATGTGAGACGCCTGTTATGGCACGTCGTCTATGATTTTCCGCTGATTGACGTCCCATTCCAAGGTTCGGGTATTTCGGTCACCCATAGGTGGGAAAAAAAAGGGGATTGTCCTCTTGTTGCGTGCCTTACCTGTCATTGCAGATATATCTGACATTGAAGCGCTCGACAACGTGCCCGAGCGATGACACTTTCTGGAGCCACGCGCGCGTGGTCATGCCAGATGATGTTTTTGGTACATGATTGTTGCTACTGACTCCCCGTGCTGACGCCCCTTTTGCGCTTGCTCTGACGTCCCCTGTTCGGACAGCTTACGCTTTCAGACTCATTCCAACGCTCGAATGCATTTAATGTGTGCTGCTATCACCATGTATTCATAAATACCCCTTTGACAGCCTGGAAAATCCACACGTATGGTACAGATGACCTAGTTTTCTTGTATAATACCCCAATTGTATGGATTCTGTGCATGCCGCGGAGTGGGGGACAACCCAAGGTGCGAGTGATCCCCTGACTCATGTTGCTTGGCTTTTTGTGCAGGTGCTCATGGACAGGTCTTATCGTCTGCTTGCGCTTCTCCTGTTCATGTTGTGGTATTAAACAGGCACATCCGAGGGTGGTGGATGTCAGTGCGTCACCAGTGACGACCGCCACGTCCCTTGGTGTCACAAGGGACC
Organism: Singerocomus inundabilis; assembly: GCA_038089075.1. Classification (NCBI taxonomy): domain Eukaryota; kingdom Fungi; phylum Basidiomycota; class Agaricomycetes; order Boletales; family Boletaceae; genus Singerocomus; species Singerocomus inundabilis. The sequence continues at coordinate 2,595 of JBBPKD010000709.1, forward strand.
ACTGCCTCGTGCGCTCTTGGCGCTACGTTGACGATCCGGCGGCAGAATATATACATGGACAGTAACGCATGGTGGAGGCGGCGCTGCGTTGAGACGGGCGGTGTCTTGGGCCCTTGGCAAGATGGGGGGAACCGATTTCCCTTCCTCTCCTTCTTTCCCTTGTCCCTTTTACAATCCGAAGACACCGACTCGAACGCAGCCGAGTCGTGGATTCAGTTCGGTCTTTCGAGGGACAAGAATGCAAACAAGACTCGACGACTCATCAGGACGAGCTTTATAGCATCGCTGACGTACTCGATGATCCAGGAACGAACCCTCTTTTTTATTTTATTTTGTCTTGTTTTTGTTACGTTCACTCTGGCGCCGGTATGTCCTTTTTTGGAAAAGCGCACTTGCTGAGTGCGATGGCGTCGGCCGTCAGCCGATCTGAACCGAAATACTGTACGAGTGATGATCGGATCTGGGTCGGAGGCAGATCTTTTTTTTTTCCCATTTGTCTGGTGACCTCACCCGAGATCCCGGCGAGACTCGGATCTGGCGATGATCAAGTCGCCTCTGCAACAGATTCGTCGCGTGGGTCTGCCTTTTTGACATTTGGAAACCCATAACGCAGCCCCAGATTTGGTTGACAAGTAAATACCAGTCGCCTCTACGCTCCGAGCGTCGTTCGCAGCAAGTCCAGCTCCCACGCGACGGGCCCCATCTCTGGCCTTGGCACGCGCTCGACTGGGTCTGCCAGACGCGCCTTTTCCTTCTCTTGCATCCGAGCAGCCCAAGAGTCCACCGATGGTTCTTGCTCCACCGCCGCCTTCTTCCAAACCTCTTCGACTGCCCCCCGTAGCTCCGCATCAAACGCACCCACCTCGTGTTGCAGCGCTTTGCCCTCTGCGCGGTGCACATCCGAGAGCTGTAGCAGGTGGGGCAACAGCTTCCTGACCTCGCCTGCCATGGGTCAGCATCCGGTGGTGGCGGGAAAAAGGAGCGTGTGTACCTTGGGTCACCGTCCACCTCGCGACCAGCTTCGAGACTGACCGGAGCAGATACTCTTCCTCGTCTACCGTGCCTTTCCGCCCAGACCCGACCTTGCGCTCCATCTTTCGCTTCGTCTTCGAGCTATGCCTGGGTGCGTGGTGAACGTGGCATAAAAGGACAAGGCATATAGGCATACTTGGATGCCTTGGATGCGACGGACGGCGCAACCGTGTACCGCGTGAACGCCGTCGGCGCCATCGACACGTCCGTCATCACGTCCACATTGTAGAGATGCGTATCCTCGGTGCCATAAAAGACATCTTGCCACGTCCGTGGGCATTGCATTCGGGGGCGGTACGATGGGAAAAGAAGGAAAAAAAAAAAGGCGTACCTGGCTGCTCCGCTTTCTTGACACGAAGCTCTTGCAGTCGCGCGATCTGCTTGCGAAGCTGATCGCGCATCTCTGTGAGGTCGTCTGCGAGCTGAGATCGAGTCTCGAGGGCCCCTGGGAATATCACGTCCTCGAGGAGACCGGGCGATGCGTGCAACGTCACCTATCACAGATGGGATGAACGATAGAACCAACCAGGGAAGCTGGATACACCCACGATCCGCCGCGCCTCTGAAAATTCGTTGCCCTGGACGAGAGCAATAATTGCTTGCTGGATATCGCCAGCATAGTCGATAAAGACTCGCGCTGCTTCGAGATAACGCTTCTTCGAGACCAATTCCTCTGTACAGACAGCACTCAGCCGAGACACGTCTTCACGGCATTCAAAAGCAGAACCGACGGACCGGCGATACGATAGGCCATCTCGTTGACCTCTTCCACGGGCAGATTTTCCCTTGTAGAAACATCAAAGAGCGCCTGCCACTCCAGTGCCCTTTCGTGGGCGACCATCGCTTTTCGCAAATCACCCGCCTCGACAAACGCTGATATGATCCCATCCAGTCAGCGTTGGCGCGGCCCGGAAACAAACTACACACCGAGAGCTGCCTGTGTGTAGTCCCTTTGCTCAAACAACCAACTACCATACGCGGTCAAGACAGCCTCAAGAACATATCAGCCCCGTGCTCTCTCAGCCCCAAAAGATGTCCTGACCTCGTATTGCTCCGTACCTTGCCAGATCGCAAGACCTTGCTCGTACAGCTGATGACATTCAAGGTATTCAAGCGCCTCCTGGAAGTAATCAGGGCCTACCAAAGACGTGAGCGATTAGCAAGCTTCACTTGGCTCGTCTGACCTGCCAAGTGGAGGTGTGACAGCGCTTTCCCATGTCTTCGAAGATGATTGTCGATCTTGAAGCGCTGATAATACTGAGGGAGAGCTCTCAGTTCCCGCAAGAACGGAAGATATTCTCTTGGGTCCTAGCAGCGAGGACAAGTCAGGCAGATGCCCGCGGTTCGAGTGGAACAGAACGACCTTCTGTGCGTGCTGGGCAACCATTAGTACCAACGAGAAATCGTACATCCCAAGGGCAATGTCGAACAGTCTATCGGCGTCCACGAGGAAAATAACATACTTGACAGCATCCTCGACCAGGTCTGGCCGCAAACCTGAAGCATGGTCACTTTCAAAGTTGCGCGCGCACGAGAAAATGTCCACCTCGTAGGCGAAGCAGCATAGCGAGCGCTGCTTCATGATCCGGCGGCGATTTGACTACATGTGCGGTCAGAATCGAGTTGACGTACTTGCTGATGTCTTTCATTTCGAGTTCACGGCGTATGGCGTCGCATACGTCGGCGATCGCTCGTTGCGTAAGTTGGCCTCGCCTACGTGAATTAGGGCCCAAAACACGGGGACGTCGAAGAAGAGCACGACTGACCCGACGTTAGTTAGGAATAAATTAATGTAATCGACATCCTGGATTTGATCGACAAAATCGGATACCCTTGCTATAAACGCATCCTGATTGTGCTGCACAACAATACCGAGATCGATCCGGTGCTTTCGACATGACACGAAAGCCTCTTTCCACCGCCCTCTGTCAACATGGGCTACATGGTTAGGAAGCGTCGCATGGGGTGAAACAAGGTCTACCCACGAATCGAGATCAGCCTTGACGACTTCCATGACCAATGGACGAGGGTTGATCGTTTCCAGGTTGCCTCTAGGCATCTGCAGCACCAGGCTCATCGCGCTTGGGACTACGGTCACGATCCTGGAACCTCGTTCGACGCGCCGCTTCTCCCATGTGTCGCTCAACACCTGCGTCGTTGGGATTCCGTTTGTCAGATGTGGATCCTCCGCTTCTTCCCTCGTGTGTTGCAAACGTTTTACTAGCGTCAAGACAGGGATGAACTGGGCATCGTGTGCTGTAGTGGTGAAGATCACGAAACCCGATGCGACAGTGAAAGAGTTGGCGTTGCTTGCAAGCAAAACCGGCTGCGACCCAGGGGCGACGCAATACAGTTTTCCTGAATATGTATGGCCGACAAACAACCGAGTGTCATCATCCCCCATGGAACATGTCGCCCAGAAGCAGTGCTCGGGGAAGGTACAGAGTGACGAGACAATGTCTTGGGTGTAGTCCACTGGCATCTGTGTCAGAAAAAAAAAGTCCCAAAGCGAGCGACCGCACCTTTGAATATTTCTCCACTAGTATCCTGCCAAACCGAGGCCAGATGAGCGTAACTCGCAACGAGTCGACCATTGACTCCTGGCATGTTGACAAGAAAACTTTTTTCGCTCTCCAGGCGGTAATCGCTGGTATCAGCGACGGAAATCTCGTGAACCACGACGTGATCGGAGCCTCTTTCTGCTGCACCAAGCAATGTTACCCTCACAATTTGCTTTCCACCTCCGTTCGTCTCAGATACGGACACCTGCCTCCAGAACTTTTCTCCGTCCCGTGGACCTGCCGTCCAAACGAGCGCAGGGTCCATTACCTTCCCTTTTCCTGGTCCTATCCTCGTGTTCAGCGACCAGACAGAGACGCGACCGTTCTGCCACACGCAAGCCAAAAGGTCGTTATATGGGGACAATGAGATATGAACCGGTGTCTGTGTTGACAGAGCATCGGGGGAAGGAGTGGGCAACGATATCTTGAGTTGATACGATGACATCGGAGGCGGCACATTTTGGGTCCGGAAAGGCGTCAGCAGAACTTCATCTGTTGGACGAATTGGTTAGTCGATGGAAACTATACCCAGCAAGACATTGACAACCTCCGTCAATAACCCCAACAGTACCAGTAACATTTGCACCAGCGCAGGTGTCCCATGCGAACGCTCTAGAGATCAGCTGCGCTAAAAGCTAGATTAAACGTGGACGTGCAAAATCAACCACAGAATGCTGGTGAAAAAAGGCTTACACGATGTGGTCGTTAGCAATCTCAACGAGGCTTCTGGATGCCATGTAACACTCGTAAAGTGACTATCGCCTGGAGCACGAAGCTCTTGCTTGAGATACCTATGTCACATGTCCCAGGAAGGGAGTCAGCAAAGGAGAAGGCATGATGTAACTGACAGCGCTACCAATGATAGTTCCCAGTTGTCCACAGTTGCACCACGTCACCATCCAGCTTTTCGATCCACACTGCGAGGACGGCAGAATCAGGAGACCATGCGAGATCTCTCACTTTATGCCCAGATCCGTCGTCCTCGGGCGAGCGTCGCAGACTAAACTCGCCATGCCGAAGACCATTTCTCTCGAAAAACACAACATCATACTTGCCACTTTTGCGTGCATCTTGGGGTCCCGACCGGATCTCGTTTTGCGTAGATGCGATCAAACCACCATTTGGTCTCCATGCGGTGCTTGCTTCGAGGCCTGGTACTGTTTCAGAAGTCGATTGGAGGCGGCCTTCGCGAGAATACACCCTGATTGTGCGTCGCGAACGAGAGGACCCTGAGGAGACCGCAAAGTAGGCACCGTCTCCACGCCAAGTAATACGTGGGTGACTGGTGTCAGTAAGACTGTCACTTTCAACATCTACTTGGTCCTTGTTGGCCCTGAGATGGGCTCTGCCTATTGATCCGTGGAACTGGGTTTCTTTCGAACCCCAGCCAACGTTTATAGGGACATCTGGGTCATGAGATCGTCATTAACTGTTCAGTACGCTTGTAAACAAATCTTGCCTTCCCCAAATTCGTTGGTCTCGATTGGGACCTCCGACAGAACATCAAAAGCTGATGTCATTAGGATTACACTGTTGTCTGTATCCATGAATAAGTCGATCATTTGCGGATGAGTAGACAGATTGATAACGTACCAGTAGCCAAAGTTAACAACGAGTCATCAGGGCTCCAGGCCACAGCCGCGATTCCTGACTCCACTGTCCCCAGGACATCAGCATCTCCCTGAAAAAACAGTGAGAATAAGGGAGTAGTTACACGTAGACCACTTACAGCAAGGTCTCCAGATTCGTCAAGCTCCCACACCACGATATCTCCTGCGATCGTCGCTAGTACAAGTTGATTGGACTCGGAGAGCACTCTGAGACATGTCACCCTAGCATCTGGGGAGGTATACGAGCCACAGAAGATGAAGGACCCGTCAACAGTAGTGGGAGAAACGCTGTCCGACGTTTTCCAGATCAAAATTACACCTTGCGATGACTCTGTCGCAACAAAAGTAGCATTCCGATCGAGGTCGAACGCGATTGCGCTAAGAGCAGCAGAAGCATTGTCGGATGTCGGACTCGAGAACTGTATCACATCTTCCGTCCGTAGAGTAGATATCCGAACGGTCGATAGCGTTAGATTTCGCATCAAGACGAGTGTTGCGACTGAGTTCAAACGAGGGTGGATTTGACCGTACCCGACTAGTAAGACCCTAACCCTAGATTAAGACTTGGGCTCCTCTCTCAGATGGCACCCTCGAGAATGAAACAAGAGTCTATATCCGTGGCAGGTCCTTCAAAAGAACGACCTCGCAAAAGGTCCAGAAGTCACCCATATGCCAATAGACGACCATCTCACGAGGATGCTCTTCCTGGCGTTCAAAGGCTCAAATCAGCCCTCCGGCAAACAAAACGACTTCTTGCAAAGGACAATCTAGCAGCGGACGTGCGCGTGGAAACGGAACGTCGCTTGAAATCTCTCGAGACTGACCTCACCCGCGCCGAGCAATCTCGGAAAGAACGCCAGTACGCGACGAAATATCACAAAGTCAAGTTCTTTGGTGAGTTTGTCGTAACCGGATGACGAACTACTTTGAGTGAGGCCTCTTATACAGAACGTCAAAAAGTAGTCCGAAAAATAAACCAGACGAAACGTCACATGACGACCTTAGGAGCGACGGATGCAGAAAAGCTCAAATCAACACTGACTGGTCTGAGGGTGGACCTGAACTATGTTTTGGTGAGTTGACGTGAAGCTTGGTCGATTCAAATCACTGACGACGTCTTAGCACTTTCCTAAAACTAGGAAATATATCTCGTTGTTCCCTCCTGAAGTGCGCAAATCTGGTCTTACCATTGCACCGATTGCTGCATCGTCAGACGACAACGAAGAGCGACTGAAAGTGCGCGAAATGATACGTCAACAAATGGAGTGCGGAGAACTGAGCGCCGAGCCCGAAAATGAACTTGGGAAAGTGGGACAAGGAAATAAACAGTTGGTGTCAGGCCGAAGTAGAGCTAACGTAGCTCCTCCAATCAAGGCTCCGGATCATGTGGATGATATTGAAAGTGATGATTTCTTTGGAGATGATGGTGACGGAGAGGACTCTCAGTCGAGCGAAACATCTAATTCCTGACAATCGATGGCTTCATATTCGATGTTCCATTATATGCACTTTACAGGATCATATCCAACTATGTATTACGCAACGTTCAGTGGCAATCATGATGCCTGGTTTTTGGCTATCTAATATATCTTTTGAAATAGCATCTCATACCCTCTTCTGGTCGTCATCAAAGTGCTCCTTCAGGCCCTGTCTTAAGTAGAGTCTCTTGCCAAGTACCCCCTGCTTATGCACAAGATACTCGTCGAGCTGCACCGTCATAGACGCCGAGCCGAAATACTTACGGTAGATTTGGTAATCGCCCAGATCGGACCCCTACGGCCCTACAAGTCATACGAAAAGTTAGCTTTACAGTGGTTGAGTCAGTCCAAGAGAGTGATTTTCATTTTCAGGCTATCAGTCCTACGACTCCATGAGATTGATTGTTAAAAAATCAGATGGTACGGCATGGGAGTGGCGCCCTTTGTCCGTCAGGTGTATCGTACATGACAATAGAGTGTGGACCCCGCTAGAAGGAGGGAGATCACGCGAGAATGCGAAGGGAATGAGCTGCTCGTGGATATGATGATGGAAAAGAAACGGTGTACACCAAGAAAAAGGTATTGCATGAACGAACAAACAAAAGATGCAACTCTAGGTGCCTGGCAAATGCGGGCCATCAGAATCTTGTCGACGAGCCGATGGAAAAATTTCCCCACCTCACATCCAGCAGGCTCCGTGGTCCTGGTCAAATCCTATCGGGACGTTATGCACCATTCCGTCCAACCACAGAGAAGGCGATTTTTCGTGGACAGCCGATTCCCAGCAGAGATCTGCGTATGTTTCCAGAGGTGCCAGAACGAGATCTACGTCCACATCTTCGAGCCAATCAGCGTCATACTCTGCACCGTCGTCGCGGGGTACGACTCTGCGTAACTCCTGATAAAAGACAGCGAGAAGGAGGTCCTGTTGGGCAATGGCCTGTCGTACATCATTAGAACATGAGTTTGCGTATGTCGCGGTGGTGAATTCATGGGCCGAGACTGGTCCAGTACTGGGCGACAGTGGACGATACCAAGCACTATCAGAAGAGATAGTGATGTATTGGGCGTCATCTGAAAGAGTCGAGTCCGAGCGACTGTCATCGCTGTCATCATAGTAGGAGGATGTTATAACTTCTGGAGCCCATGCCAATGCATCTAGGCAAAACGAGACCTCGCTCTCCGACCCAAACTCGTCGGGAAACGGAGAATGTACGCGACGGGCCCTGAAAGGATGCGTAGTGAGCTGGAAGGCATTGGCATCGTCGGAATTGTCCTGCAAGGCACAATCGGCTACGGCAAGAGTAAGATAGGTAGCAAGACTTACGCGGTCAATGGCGTCGATCCATGATTTGATGGATTCACTATCTCCATACATTTGCTTTCCCAGTGTAGGGGACGACCCGACATCTAGGGGAAAGAGGGATATCTCTGGAGGAGGAAAAATAATGTTCACAATGTCCGGATCTTGACCGGCAATGTGCAGACTAGAAGATCGGAATGACATGCTCATACATATACGAGAAGATCGTGAAACAGGTACAGGTGCGAAGCACAGCTACGCAGGGGAAATACTCGCCTTCATCTGTCACCAGTTGCGGTCTTTATACGTACACCGTACAGTGCACACGATGCATCAAAACAATAAGCAGTTATTGTTATGGAATCATGTTGCAACAATTCCACATGGAGCCACGTGACCGGACATTCAGGATCGATGAACAATAATCCATCGACAGATAAATAAAACGGGCTCGGACAGGAGGACGAGTGGCTGCAACAAGGTTCACCAAGTATCAAACGTGGATGAATACTCACGGCGGACATCAGACGGCTTATTGTTTGCTTCCGGGGAGTGCGAACTCATCTCTGTCTTACGCAAAGTCGCCATCATAGGATACAAAAAGAACCGACGAGCAGCTGACGCCGGATTGTTCGGGTCGATTTCAAAACATCCACTCACAATTGATGAACAGCACTTGCAAGATGACGGAAGCTCTAGATCAGCATCACTTTTCTAGTGTCCAAGGTTTCAGGTAAAGTCTACCCAAGGATAGTCTGTGTCTGCCTTCTGCCATCCTCACTACTTCTCCGAGAGCATCCCAGCAATGCTCGTGCATTCGGTTCCTTTCCACTCGAACGATATCACGGGGGCGTAGAGGGGCACAGGCCTTTGAGTTGTTTGCGATTGTTGCTTTTGGATTCCACGCGTTCTTGGAGCCGGTGTAGTACTTTGAATGTACCCAGTTGGTATGTACCTTTCGCAGTCGTATCATGTTGGAAATCGTGCGATGAGGGACCCCGCGATATTGCGCAGAGTTTAGCAAGAGGCTCAGAGTTCCATCCACTATGGCAAATGAGACAGCACAGGCAAGGAATAGTCGATTGACGTACTTTGTTTCTGAAAAGTGTGGAGAAAGTGTTCGTATCTTATCCTTTCCGAGTGGGAGAGCTGGCTGCTTTGAAGGTCCCCGAGAACTTGTGCTGCAGCATCGAACACAGGACGGAAAAGCTGGCGGAGTTGCTTTCGAGTAGTATTCTTATGTAGTACCGACGCAGAACTTGTACGCAGAAAAAGACGATAGAGAGAGGTGAAGGAGGGAGGAAGCTTCATGGCACTCAACCGGAGCTCCAGTTGGGGGAGCGAAGGACCCATGGGATCACGTGATGACTAGCAAGTCAGCACGCTGACCTCTCAATCCTGCGTCCTCAGACCCTCATCCTCCTACCAGCACGTCCTTAATCAGCTGCCTTATTCGCATGGCTCCATGGCTGTAAAGACTGATGCAAATTATCTAGCTATGGACAGGTTCGGTAGACTACATCTCCTAAGGATACATCTTATAACTTATATCAGGCTTCAAAACAAGTTCTTCTCGACTAAGCATGCTGTGTTCCGGAAACCTCCAAAATGAACGCGTTCCACGTTGTAGATGCAGCTATATTGAGTGCCTGCATCAGGGCCTGCCCCCTGCCTCGTGTAGTGGGTGATTGGTGTCCGGACTCCTTGGAGGTACCTGGCATACCGTAGGTAACATGAACAGTAATCTGCCGGACAATCTTACCCATATCAAAGCACCTTTCTGCATAGCAACTCTGTGCGCCGTCTGAATGACGAAGGTGGTGTACTCCATGCCGTCCGGCTCTTTGTTTGCTAGCCTGAGTTCTCGGTGAAAATCATCCGTCGGTGACTGTGCTTGTGCCAAGATCTGGGCAAAAGATCAGCACGTGCTTCCCTACAGGTCGTCTCAGATGCGCTCACCTGTTTCTGCATTGCCTAAGATTAAAAGGGCGTGTTACAATGGTTGTGTTATAATGGGCAGATAATCTCACCCCCAGGCAGACCTTGCTATATATACGTCGTGAGTCCCCTATTGTTCAATTTGTGGTCCTATTGAGACTCAATGCCGCCAAAGCGGCAAGCGGCAAAATGTGTTGTGGACAAAGCAGTGGCGGCGTGAAGCGTTAAATAGACGCTTTAGGCCATCAATGACATGACGGTTGTCCATAAGGTCCACACCACGAGTTGTGGTCATGGATACATTCCCTCCTTAAAAACACAGTTCGCTCAGTTCCGCCCTTCTCGCCTTCTATCTTACACATCTCGTCCGCTCTATCTTCCCTTATCTCTGATCATGGATTTTACACGCCTCCAAGCCATGGATGCTCAGCGGTTTGATCCCATGCGCTGCAAGGTTGGTTCTTACCACCACCTCCCCTTGCTTCGCGGCTCATTCCTTTCGCTCAGAAAACTCCTTCCAACTTCTCCATTACTTGGACCAGGAGGAACATGGGCCAGATTCTGCGACGACTGTCTCATTCAGAGCACCCTACCAACGCCGTTGTCGGTGGCATCTGGAACGACCACGAGCTGGTGCTTGTGCCTCTAGAAGTCTCCTCTCATAGAGACTCCATCGGCTCTGCGCTCGCAGAGTCCGTCGCCTCGACGTCCGGTTCTGAATCGGGGGTGTCATCTGCCTCATCATCGACATACTTCACGACACCTTCGCCCACTGCTGACGGTGGTTCGGAAACGTCACCTTCAGACCCTTCCTCTCCAAGGACGCGTCAAGTGGATACATTTGACCGCGAGGATCTCATCATCACCCGCACCATCATCCGTCCTGCCACTCAGACCTCCGTCAGGGGCATGCTTTCCAGGCCCTCGAGTCCAATGGTCTCACGCCCGACCAGCCCGCTCTCACGCCCAAACACCCCTGTGTTTCAGGCGCTGAATTGCTTCCGTCCCAGTGCTTTCGAGAGGGACGTTGATGATATACAGATGGAGCGGGCAATGGTTACAGCCCAGCCAGTCCTACAGGTCATCGTCACACAGACACGCGAACAATACGAACAAGACCTCGCATTCAAAGAAGTCGTTCAGGAGGTCTATCCTGAAGCGAGCCGTCGCAGGCAGATGGCGAATTGATCCAATGATTTCCCTTTCAACTCGCACGACGAAACCGTGGACGTAGAAAAGTAAACTAAACTATTCCTACTCGCGAAACCAATGGTCGTTGGTCATAATTGTCGTTAATTATCTTGTAACAGAGGATGACGGGAAGCTGGTCTTCTCTGGAGTTCTTTCCTTGCTCTTTCTTTTCTTTTTCATTTTTTTAGTGGACACACATTGACAATACTATGGTCTCGTCTGGAGTCACGAGCGATGTACATTAATGGGGGTCTACAGGGACATTTTCATGACACACTGGTTCTTACGGGGTACATATGTATTGCCTTCACGTTCAACCGATTCCATTGGGTGTGCTGTATGAATGAACGCATCTGATGGCAAGACCAGGGACAACGCTCCCGACTCATGGTGTGATCGTGCCGCAGGTCATGGCGTCCGCCAACTGTTGATGGCAGCATGGAACATAGTTTGAGACTTTGGGTCGAGAAATCATGTCCCACATCGTTACGCAGAGATTCGTTTCATTTTACTCAATAACAAAAGGAACGAGCGCAGTGTACATACACGCCGGCTCCGGACGCACGACGACAGGGAGGCTCTGCTGCGTGCACGTGTCCACAACGACAGGCGTCCGAGCAACATTGCAACCATCCGGCGCAAGGCTGGAAGCGAAAATAACATAATTCATTAAACGGCGACCATCGTTCGCGCGGATGGATATTGTCTAGAATACCCCTGAGGTCCGCTCCAGTGATCAAAGCAACGCCATCCTGTCAGGCTGGCAGACGTGCGACCACATCAGGTCTGGAGTGGACTCTGTATGACCACTGGCCTCCTCGCCTCGCCAGTGACAAACGTGTAGCGTAAAAGTGGGTAAAGGGATGCTGGCGAGGTGGCCACTCAAGACCTCATGGTCCATCAGCCTCCAACGTCATCGACGTCCATGGTGCTCAATGAAGTCCTTTTTTGTAATCCGGACGTGTTGTGGGCACCGCCTGAAGTCAGCACATACATCTTCACGTGTGCTTCTACATATGCTTCCGCAGCCTGTGCACTGACATGCAACGTTTTCAGCTGCGAGCGCTAGGAACAGAGTTCAGTCCGTGCGATCACACCGAGAACAAAAGGCGTACAAGTGCAAACGTAGCCCCACGGTAAACGAAGCCGAAAATGTCCTTGAACTCGGAATGCGAACGAGATATCCCCACGTTGGAAAGATGGAGGACAGTCAATTTTTTCAATACCTAAAAGTGCAGCAGGAGACATTAAAACATGAAACGCGCTGAACAGCCAAACACATACGAGCTTATTCGCAGACTCGATCGCACTGTCAATCTCGCTGTCTTCCCGGCCCGTGATGGTTGCCTTGTCCAGGCCTTTTCCATTCACGAGCGGAAGCCGGGGAAGCTCGACGGCACCAAATACGTCCGATCCCGCATCACCTTGCTTCCGACGGGCCTTGGCAGGGAGCTCCGGTATCTTGAAAACAGCGTCTCGCGCACGCCTATCCTTTGTCTTGGAACTCCCGTTCGTAGGAACTCTGGATCGGGGGAGGTGTAACATAACCTCCCTCGCACGGCGTAGCATGTGGTCGTCCACTGTTTCCTTTCCCTTGTATTTGGTTCTGCCTGTATTTTGGTCCATATCCGGTCGCGCTATGATTCGCGTGTTCGCACCAACCTCGCTAAGCGTGGAACTGCCAAGTAAATGTGGAGGAGGCCGACGAGGGGTAGGGTCATCTGGACGCGGCACGCGTGGAGCCGGCGTAATGCGCGCAACCCTCACAGTCAGCGGTGGAGGCCCTTCCGACGAGGACGAACCAGCGGACGAAAGTTGCAGGGAAGGAGTGTGCAGTGCCACGCTGGTCTCACCATAAATGACGATGTCGGTGGTTGCAGG
>JBBPKD010000710.1:0-15561 GCA_038089075.1 Singerocomus inundabilis
CAAGAGTCCTGAAGACTCGATTATGATTATGCCTGCAGATAGCTGCACGGTATTAGGATGGTGACAGAGCATCGTTGCAAGAGTACGATTGCTACTATAGGGATGCAATAGTTCCCTAGGAGATCTCATTGTAGTGGGCCCTCCCATCGTCGGTTCCCCCTTCTATCCAAAATCCCTTGTCTCTCGCTGTTCCAGCATTCTATCTCCCGACATCTTAGGTTCTGCCCCATATGAAGATACTGAGTCGCCCGACAGGACCACGGAGTTCTAGGTTAGGCAGTGTTTCTCCTTTGCAGTCGCAACAGGAGGGGACATAGAAGTATAGAGCTGGTTGTTGCAGATAGGTATCTGCCTGGGGTGCTGCAAGCTGCATTCATCTTGATTATGCCCTGGCCTTCAGTTGAGACAGTGGGGGCATTGATATACTGGGCAGTTGATGTGTATGTGTCCAAGATGGTGGCATTGGAAGCAAGATTCATGATATTGCAGGTATGTTATGATACAGGATTTTATCTTAGAATCCCATGACTTTTATTTTCCCTAATTACATGACTTCTCTGTCCCTTTACATCTTCATGCCTTCACCCTGTCACATCTTCACATCATCACACTCTCCACCTTTACTCTTCATGACATCACACTGATCACCTTTAACCCTTGATCATCATCTACAGGCATTCTTGCCTTTTTTATTTCCATCCTTACCATTCAATCAGTATGATCATCCATGACCCTGCAGAACCCTTGATGGGATCTCTGCCATGATCCTTCTCCTTGATCATCACATCTTGCTGATAATCTTCCATTCTTTCATTCTAGCCACACTCTTCACTTCTAACCTTCTCAGAGTGTGACCTTACCTTTACCTTATGGACTTAACCCTTTACCCTACATAGCCATACTTAATTACCATATACCCTAGACAATGCATAGCTTGGTTTGTGCTACCTTTTGTACCATATATGAGGGGTTATAAGATGGCTGGTGTCCCCCCAGCCTAATCCACTTGTTACCTCTCCTACCCTGCCCTCACTGGTGGCCTAGTGAAGTTAAGCCATATGAGTAGTTGGTGGTTATTTGCCTGCCCACCAGCAATGGTGCCCAGGAGTGAGGTTGCTTGGAGATAAAGCCAACCCTCCACTCTTTGTTGTGAATCTGCTTGGACACTTGTACAATTTGCTCTTTTTCTTTATCTTATCTTATCTTTCTGTGATGGACGCAAGGAAGTGACACTAGAAAACAAAAGATTTGGAACGATATAGTGTACTGATGGTTATATCTTCACAGGGGGATCTTTATCTGACTGCTGCAAGGCTCTGGTGTATTCTGGCTGGCTGGTAGATAGTAGGAGATTGAGGGTAATCCCAAGTGTGGACTCACTCCTTTGCAGGCAAATATTCAAGTGGATTAGGCTGAGGGATGACAGCCAAACACAGTCCCTTATATACTACTGGTACATGTGCACAGACCAAGCTGTGCATGAAAATAGAAGTAAATGGAATGGAGATTAAGAGGATGCTTCTATCAAATGGAAAGGAAGGATAGAAGCATGCGGAAATTAAAAGAAGCATGGCATGCTTGATGCACATGGAAAAGAAGTGCAATACATGCCAAGGGCATGGTGTGGCAGAATGGAAGAGAAGCATGACCCTGAACACACAGGTGCCATGTGAAGATGTGAAATGTGAAAAGATGAAGAGGTGAAAGTATCACGTGACCTTGTGAATGTGTGAAGATGTGAAATGGTCATGTGATCTGAAAGATAAGATAAGATAGAAAAAAAGAAATTGTACAAGTGTCTTTGTGAGTCCATAACACTTTCCTCCTCTCAATGCTCAGCTTCCAGATGAGCAAGTAAAATTCTCCCAAGGGCAAAACAAAAACTGAAAGGTCATGCTGGTAACTTATAGAGGGTGAGGTGCAGAGGGTATTCATTTGTGGAAGGCTTTAATTGCTTCAGGGGCATTAGAGAGATGAGAAGCTGATTCCCAGGTTCAGTCAGAGTCCATCCAATCCTTCCAATGAACCAGATAGTGCAAGGAGCCTTTTTCCATCTTGAAATCCACAACAAAATCAACTTTGTACTCCTCATCACCTTTCTCCATGACAACTACTGGATCAGGTTGAATCAGTTGCTGTTTTTTGCTGGGTGGGAGAAAAGGTTTGACCCTGGAGATATTTACCACTGGATGAATTTTTATAGAAGTGGAAAGATGTAACTCGACTGCATCAGGCATAATGCAAATAACAGTATATGGACCAAGCCAACATTGTGTCAGTTTATGGGAAGGATAGGGGAGTGTAAGATGCTCAGTGGAAAGCCATACTTGATTTCTGACTTGCGGAGAAAAAGTTACTGGCTTGTGAGGCTTGTTCATTATCTTGTTTCGTGTTAATGTTAGTGCATGTTGAACATCCTTGTGAGCTTTTCCACATTTGATACTGAAAGGTAATTCAGAATCCACAAAGCCTAGGCGAGAAAAGTAATTTCTGGTAACTTGGAATGGTGTGCAATTTGTTGCAGTTGTCAGGGAGTTATTGTGATGGAATTGAGCAATTTTTACCCAATTTACCCAGTCATGCTGACACTTAGCAACAAAATGTTGCAAATAACTGATCAACTCCTGGTTGATGCATTCTGTTTGACCATCAGTTTAAGGATGATAGGCAGTGGAAATCTTCTGATCAATGTTGAGAGACTTGCAAAGCTCCCTTGTGAATGCAGAAATAAATTGAGTGCCCCTATCTGACACGATAGAAGATGGCAGGCCATGTTGACACCATATGTTATCTCTGAATAAAATAGCAAGCTGAGAGAAAGAAATAGTTTTGGCACAAGGCACCAGTACTATTTCTTTGGAGAAACAATCTACAATAACACAAATAGAATCAAATTGTTGAATGGCAGGAAAGCCTGAGATGAAGTCGATAGATATGTCTTTCCAAGGGTGGGTAGCAGTGGGCAAAGGCAATGGTGCTATGCCAGATAGCTGTTGATGGCCCCTGACACCTGCACAGATATGGCAACCTTTTACAAAGGCCTCCACATTCTTGGTGACATCTGGTCAAGTGAAATATCTAGACAATAAATGTAGTGTCCTTCCTTTACCTGAATGACCTGCTAATGGAGCATCATGGCAAAGAGCTAAGCATTCTGGCCGCAAGGATTCTGGAACATAAATACAACCTGCTGACTTGAAAACCTGTGAGTCTCCATCATAGATAAAATGCAGTGGGATGTCATCATGCATAGAAAGTGTTGCTAGTTTGATTTTTTGATAGAATGAGGAGGAAATAGTAATATTGCGTGTGAAAGAAGTAGGTGGCAGCATTGTAATGTTGGTATTGATTTTTTCCGCTGCATCACCATAGTCAGGCTGTCGAGACAGTGCATCTGCTCTGCCATTTTGAGCACCAGGCTTATAGTGAATCTGAAAGTTGAATTCTAGCAGTGTGGCATGCCATTTAGCCTGTTATTGAGACAAGTCCTGTGGCTTTTTCCAAAACTCCAGGTTTTTGTGGTCTGTCCATATCTCAAAAGAAGAAAGACCCAATAGATAGTGTCACCACTCATTTAATGCCCTAATAATTGCTAGAAGTTCTTTGTTATAAATAGAATAATTCTGTTCTTCTTTGGAGAAAGAATGGGAGTAAAAAGTGCATGGTCTCCATAGATTGTCTTTGCATTGTTGTGACAGAACTGCTCCTGTTGCTAAGTCTGAAGCATCTGCTTCGATGTGCATGGGATGAGCTGGATCTGGAAAGATGAGGAGAGGTGCCAAGGTAAAGTGAGATTTAAGCGTATTAAACATGTGTTGTTGAGCTGATTCCCAAATAAATGGTTGATCTTTTTTAGTTAAGGAAGTAAGCAGTTTTGAGATATCTGCAAAGTCTTTGATGAAATGCCAGTAGTAATTGCAGAGACCCAAGAATGATTGGACTTTTTTGAGTCTTTTTGAAGTAGGCCAATCCAAAACTGCATCCACTTTGCCCTTTTGCATTTCAACTTCTTCCTTAGAGATGACCATGCCCAAGAAATCCACCTTGTTTTTGGAGAAGTGACATTTTGATGGCTTGGCATAAAGATTATTGTTTTGGAGTCATTGCAGTACTTCATGAACAATTGCTTCATGCTCCTCTTTTGTTTTTCCTTTTGTGAAGACATTAATATCATCCAAATAGATTAGCACACAAATCCACATGTCCCAATAGATGTTGTTCATCATCTGTTGGAATGTTGCTGGGGAGTTTGTCATGCCAAAATATATGACTAGTGGTGTTGCGAGTGCAAAAGAGCAAGCACTGAAACTAAAACTGGAACGATGGATAGCGTACTGTTTATTCGTATGATTTGTCAGAGGATAAACGTTGATCACCGCTGAGTGGCTTCTGGCTGGACTGGATAAGGAGTAGGGATGAGGGTAACCTTGTCGTGGTCTCACTCCTTTGCAGGCGAATAACCAAGTAGATTAGGCTGAGGGACGACAGCCAAAACACAGTCCCTTATATACTACAAGTACATGCGCACGGACCAAGCAGTGCGTGTGAATAGAAGTGGACGGTAATTAAAAGAGTGCTTCCATCAAATGGAAAGGAAGAAAGGAAGCAAGCGGAAATGAAAAAGAAGCATGCCATGCCTGATGTGCATGGTAAGAAGTGCAACACATGCTAAACGCATGGTGTGGCAGAATGGAAGAGAAGTTCGTCCCTGAACATGCAGGTGACATGTGAAATAAGTGAAAAGGTGAAAGTATCACGTGACCTTGTGAATATGTGAAGATGTGAAATGATCACGTGATCTGAAAGATAAGATAAGATAAGGAAAAAGAAAGAAATCGTACAAGTGTCTGAACAGATTCACAACAAGTGGTTTGTAAGCTCCTTCTGGGGTGACAAAGGTGCCTTTCCATTCATCTCCCTCTTTGATGTGTACATTGTTATAACCCCACCGGAGGTCCAATGTGATGAACATGTCAGCACCTTTGAGTCAGTTGATAAGGGTAGAGATGAGAGGGAGGGGGTATGCATTTTTGACAGTGCCTTCGTTTAGGTAATGGTAATCCATTACCATTCTCTTCTTTCCATCTTTTTTTGGGATGAAGAAAATGGGTGCTGTTTGAGGGGATTTAGAGGGCCAGATATAGCCCTTTTTGAGTTCCTTCTGCAAAAAGGTCCTGACTTCTTCCTGCTCCTTATCTGAAAGTGGAATGATATAACCCTTCTTTGGAACAAAGTCAGGTTTGAGGTCAATAGCATGGTCCCAAGGTTTCCTTTCTGGCATCCATTCTGATTCCAATTCAGAAAAGATATCTAGGAAATCATGATACACCTTTGGGACCAAAGCTTCCAATTCCTTCCTTCCTTCTGCAGAGATAAGTTGCAAGGGGACTTGTTGACAGAAGTGCAAGCATTGTGGAAATGAAATTGATTTAGTGACCCAATCTATTTCAGGATTATGCTGTTTCAACCAATTGTATCCAATAATGATGTTGTGAGTACCTAAGGTAGAGACAAACACATCTAGGACTTCAATGTGGTTGTTAAGTGAGATGTGGAGGGAAACGTAGTGAGTAAGGGTGCCTTGGAGATTTGGTGAGCCATCTGCATTAACAGCTTCAAGGGTTTTTGGTAAAGGTTTCTTTTCAAGCCCATAGGAGGTGACTACTTAGTGGTCGACAAACATATTGACTGCTCCTGAATCTAATAGAGCTTTTAGTTCTACTTCCCTATATGCACCATTGTGAGGAACTTGAATTTTGCATGGTATGTTAAACTCTTCATAATAAGCAAGTGTTTTTATTTCTGTAGGGGATTTATAACTTAAGGAAGCAATCAGGACTGACCTTGGCAGGGAATTAAGCACACTATATTTTTCTTTCAGTGCCATGCTCTGATGAGATGCCCTAATGGAAACACCAAATGCACATTTTATTGCATCATCCAAACCATCTAGGTGAGGTGAAGATGGGGCTACCCAGTTTATAGATACAGGATTTGGTATAGAAGTAAAAGTGTCAATAACTTTGCATTTATGAGGAGGAATGTAAGTAGAAAGAGAATTAGTCCTTAGACTGCAATCACCCCTATCGATCTTGGTCTTGCCTAATTTAAAGAAACAGAGGCTTTGGCCTTCATCTCCAACTCTATCCAGTTCCTCCAATATGCTTCTGCTTCATCGTTCATATATCCAACCTGCTGATTGGTAGCTTGTACAGCCACCTTTACAGAGTCTCTCATATCATATACTTGGGCTAAGTGCCAGCCCTATGCATTGGCCTGGGGAGAGAACTTTGTACCCATCATTCTGTTGGGCATAGGCACTGTGTATTCATAGACTGGTTTGACCCACTGGCTCCAGTGATCAAAATAACCTTGTTGGTATATTTGATGCCTTTGAGGTTCTTCACAGTTTCTAGCTATATGTCCTAACTTGCCACAGTTGTAACAAGTAGGGGGTGGGTGAGAGTGGGTGGGATTTGCAAAGTTGTTTTGATGCGGCAGGAAACTGTTGCCATGAGGTTGAAAGTGACTTTGGACCTGCTGCTGGTCGATTTGCATCAGTGCTCCCTGACCAGGCTGCAGTCCTGTAGTTGTGAATCATGGGAGGGGTGGGCAGGAAGGAGGAGGTTCTGTGGGTGGTGCAAAGCATTGGAACCCAGGGGGGGTTCTGAACATTCCCCCTCATTCTTCCTGTTCTTTTTCAAATGCCAAACCTATTGTTTGGACCAGCTTGACAAACTTGGAGTAGGAAGCTTGAGAATTGCATAAATTTGCTTCATGGTAGATGGGTCTGTCTACCATTCATTTCATTATAGAGAGCACGTAGTCATCTGAAATCTTGACCTCCTTTGCCATAAGTTGGAAGCAGCTTACCCATTCAAAGGTATTGCGGCCTGCTTGGGAATATCTTTGAAGCTAGTTGAGAACCTCGTGTCCAAGGGCATCAATTCTGAAGTGTTTAACAAAATGACATTTGAGTCCTCGCATGGAAGGCCATGCCCTATCTCCTTTGCAAGTACCAACAATTTCCTCTCCCTTATCATTGATGCAGGGTTCCCCTTTTTACTCTTTGAATTTTTCTAATTTTAGACATGCAAAGGTTGCTGTGCTTCCTTCTAAACATGATAGGATTGCCATGATACAAAGTTTATCCAAGCCCCATTGTTGCATGTCTTCCCAAAGCTCAATTCTGGTCATCCAGAGTCTAAACATGTTTCTTTGTCCATCCCATTTTCCTGGGTTGGCAATTTTCTTTATGATGTGTTACAACTCATCCCTTAACTACCTTTTTCCTTGCTACACTTGCTACACTCATCTCCCTAGACTCATGTACCTCACCACCTATGTCTCTCATCACATGCAACCTCATGTGACCTCCAAAGTACTCCTGATCATGTGACCTATCACATGACCTCCCCACCATTGACCTCTAGACCACCCCACTTGTCTAGACACCTCGTGACTTCCCTTTGACTCGTCCTATGCTCAACTCACTGCATAGCTTGTCTATAGCTCACCCAGCTATATCCTCACCTACCACCCAGCACCTCCAATGCTTCCTGCAAGACCCCTCATCATGTGTCCCTCATGTGCCTTGACCCCTAGATGCTTTCTAGACCAACTCAACCCCTTGTCATGTGCCCATCACATGCCTCGCATCTTGTGTTTCTTAGTCTTGCCTCTAGGCCTCCCTTGAGTCATTCCTCATCACCTGTCTGGTGAACCCCACTGATACTATTAGGGCTTCCTCCTTCCACTCTTCACTTCCATACCCTGATGAGTCCCCTTTGATTCACCATTCTGCTTATTTGACATTGTCCATACTCAGTCAATGGCCTTCCTGCCATCTCCTTCGCCCCCTGTCTGTGATAGCAGCCCTCAGACCCACTGTACATCTTACCCTACATATGGTATTCCCTTTGCCCATCCCCTGAACCCATCCATGGTCTGTGCACCATTTACCTGAGTACTTAAGCTACAGTTACACATACTTGTACCTTAGCTTTGTTCTACCTTCATACTGGACTCTATATCCTAGTACCTTGGCATTGCACCTAGACAGGCTCCCTTGTGTACAGTTGGTGCACATTGTACTTCACTTCCTAGCTTGCAATATATTTGCTTGCTATCCTTCTTGTCCACTAGTGTCCCAGTTGGCTAGCAAGTCCCAGCAAGAACCTCTATCAACTTAGGAGTTATCTCAGAGTTCCCTCAGGCTCTAGATGAGTAGAGCCACTCAGTTCACTCACTAACAGCTCAACAGGAGCCCTCATTATCCTCTCCCTCATCCTGAAGTCACAGGAGAGTCCTAGCAAGGTCCACACCTGACTCTACCCGGGCTAGGTGTAACATGACGTCTTTCTGTCCTTCTGATGCATTCATTGTTGCAGTGATTTGAGTCAGCTGTGACAAGATCTCGATCAATTGCTGTCCTTCATTCGACATGTTGGCAGGTGCTGGGATGTTTAAAGGTGGTGCATTTGGTAAATCAAAGTGTTTTGAATCAAAGAGGTTTTGAGGTTCTGAAGAGTCAGAGTGTTCTATGTTGTACTCCTCCCCTGGTTCTCAAAAGCTTCCATAAGATGTGATGAAAATGATTTATTGTAATCTCCTAAACATATCTTTCAACGTTTACTTGATACAAGGTACAATGCAGTTTTGAAGAGAAATAGATTTGTGAGAAGGGTACTTTTTCTTAGCCTTTAAGATCTCAAGCTTCCTTCTATGCACTTCTTTCTTCTGCTTGAGCCTATTAACTTTCTTTTGGGCTAAGGTGATGTCGATGGATATCTCTGCAACCACAGCTGTTTCTCTTTCCACCAGATAAGTGTATGTGGTTTGGTGAAAGCATATAGATCTACACCACCTGTTCCACTCTTCAATGTGCCAAGGTTCTTCTCTGAAGTGATGGATGAGGTCCCTATAATCTGTGTTGGAGATAGAATCAATAGGACCTAAAAGATCCTTGATGTCTTGAGCTTGGGTTCAAGGTCTACCTCTCCTTTTTCTAGTAACACAAGAGATGGAGTCTCTGAAATGTATTCTGTGATGTTGGGGAAGAGTTCTAGAATGTTCTGGAACTTGTTGGGCAAGTAATCTGCTTGAGTGGGGTGGTTGTTGGGGTCAACAGAGAATGCTCTGTCTCTAGTGAATAAAATGGGAGCAGAAGGCTCAACCACAGGACGTGGAATGATCTCCTCTGGGAGACTCTGGTAACTAGAAAGAAAGCTGAGGGACACTGGATGAGCCAGGCAGCATAAGCAAGCCTAATCCAAGTGTGATGGACACAAGGGAGTGACACTAGAAAACAAAAAATCTGGAATGATGTAGTGTACTGATGGTTATATCTTCACAGGGGGATCTTTGTCTGACCACTGCAGAGCTCTGGCATATTCTGGCTGGCTGGTAGATAGTAGGAGATTGAGGGTAATCCCAAGTGTGGACTCACTCCTTTGCAGGCAAATATCCAAGTGGATTAGGCTGAGGAATGATAGCCAAACATAGTCCCTTATATACTACTGGTACATGTGCACAGATCAAGCTGTGTGTGAAAATAGAAGTAAATGGAGATTAAGAGGATGCTTCTATCAAATGGAAAGGAAGGATAGAAGCATGTGGAAATTAAAAGAAGCATGGCATGCTTGATGCACATGGGAAAGAAGTGCAACACATGCCAAGGGCATGGTATGACAAAATAGAAGAGAAGCATGACCCTGAACATGCAGGTGCCATGTGAAGATGTGAAATGTGAAAAGATGAAGAGGTGAAAGTATCATGTGACCTTGTGAATGTGTGAAGATGTGAAATGGTCATGTGATCTGAAAGATAAGATAAGATAGAAAAAAAGAAATTGTACAAGTGTCTTTGTGAGTCCATAACACTTTCAGATCACATGATCATTTCACACCTTCATATATTCACAAGGTCATGTGATACTTTCACTTCTTCACTATTTCACATCTTCACATGGCACCTGCATGTTCAGGGTCATGCTTCTACTTCCATTCTGCCACACCATATATTTAGCATGTGTTGTGCTTCTTAACATGCCCATTAGGCATGGCAGGCTTCTTTTCATTTCTGCTGGCTTCTCTTGCTTCTCTTCCATTTAATAGAAGCCCAGCCTTTAATCTCCATTACTTCTTTTCCCATGCACCACTTGGTCCATGCATATGTAACAGTAGTATATAAGGGACTGTGTTTTGGCTGTCGTTCCTCAGCCTAATCTACTTGGATAATCACCTGCAAAGGAGTGAGTCCACATAAAGATTACCCTCCATCTATTATCCTCCCAGTCCAGCCAGAACAAAGCCCTGCAATGGTAGAGCATTTATCCCCTGCCAAGATCTAGTAAACCAGTATGTGTATCGTTTCAGTGTGAATTCAGTGATTGCTCCCTTGCAGTCACAACACTTAGATTAGGCTACTTATGCTGCCTGGCTTCAATTAGTGTCTAGCCCACCCAGTACTCTCTCCAGCTACTCCAGTCTCCCTGAGAAGATTGTTGTTCAGCCAGCTGTTGAGCCCTTTGCTCCAGCTCTCTTTGTTTAAGACAGAGCATTCTCTGTTGACCCCAATGACCACCCCACCCAAGCACCACAAGAGTGGACTGTAGAAGATCTACTCCAACAATTCTTTCTGACTCCTAATGCCCCAGATGCTCCCTTGCTTGAAGAAGGAGAAATCCCAAAACATCTTGTTCACTCTAATTCTTTGATTGAGCATTACCTTGCTCATCTCGATCACATTCCAGCTTCTGCATATCTCGACATCAACCAGAGGCTTATTCAAGAACCAAGTGAAGAAGATGCTTGGAATCACTGGTGTGTTGCTACACGTTTTCCCCTGCACACTTATACGTTTTTCACAGAACGAGAACACAAGGCAGTAGTAGAGACGATGTTGGAGCTAGAGAAAGCTCAAGCAAAGATAAAGGCCCTTAAAGAGAAGAAGGAGCTTCACTGTCAATGTTTTGAGTTACTTAAAGCAAAGAAGTGTTATCCCACTTATAAGACTCTGTGTCTTAGAAACTGTACTATCCCTCAAGTCAAGTAAGCATTGAAAGATACGCTTAGGAGACTTAGCAATTTATCTCTTTTACCACATCTAACTACAGATCTTTTCACGAACCTGGAGAGGAATATGATGTTGAAGATTCAGATTCTACTGAACAGTACAATCTTTACGATTCAGAACGTTTTGATTTACTCAATGCTCTGCCTTTAAAATCAGATTCTTTTCTCCACCACCCCCAAACCCCAACATGTCGACACAACAACAACTTGTTAACATTCTCCAGCAAATGGCCCACATCATGGCCAACATGAATGCATCCAATGAACAAAAGAACATTATGAAGAAAATTGCTGACCCAGGAAACTGGGATGGCAAAAAGGCAACATTTCATCTATGGATGACGAAAATCAAATTATAGGAGTCCATGCAACAATGGGGTTCTGATAAGTTAAGAGTGGTTGCAATTCTTTCCTGTCTAGAAGGGTATGCAGAAGTCTTTGCCCACACACAACTCAAAGAATTCATGGAAAAAGAAGGTAAACCCCAGCACGACAAAGACCAGCAAATTATTCCAGGAACAACAAGAGGCAATCTCACTTGGCCAACATTCTTAGGTCTGAAAAGACGTTTCCTCAAACATTTTCAGATTGAATCTTTAGCCCATAAAGTATTGCAAAAGTTAGAAAGATATTCGCAATAAGAACGTAACACCTTTGAGTGGGTTAGCTGTTTCCACTTAATGGTAAAAGAAGTGGAGATTTCTGATGACTACGCATTGGCAATTATGAAACGAATGGTGGATCATTCAATTTATCACAAAGTCAACATGCGCAATACTAGCACTACCTACTTCAAATTTAAGGAGTTAGTACAGCAAGTAGAGTTGGCCTTTGAAAAGGAATGCAAAGAAAGAGGAGGCATGTTCAGGTCTCCTCCCACATTCCAGAAATGACAATATGCCCCACCATCCCGTCCTTCCCCATCTTGCTTTACAGCTGTTGGTACACAACCAGGTCAAGGAGCTCCAATGGAGATTGGGGCACAACAAGCTAGATCCCAAAATCCTTATAGACCTAACAATGCATTTAACCCCATGCATCCCAGACAACCCAGGGATCAAAGTATGATGACGTGCTACAATTGTGGAAAGATGGGCCACATCGCAAAAAATTGTATGGAACCTCAAAAACATACAATAAGACAACAAGGATATGTCAATTTCTGGGAAGAATGGATACCTCCAGTCTATGAATACTCTGCCCCCATGCCCCAAGTCTCTCACTGCATGATGGGCACAGAATTCTCTCAACAACCTAATGTGCAGGGTTGGCACTCCACCCAAGTTTATAATATGCACAACTCTGTCAATGTAGCTGCTCAGGCTACAAATTAGCAAGTTGGATACATGTCCAAAGAAGCAGAAGCATTTTGGCAAGATAAGATTCAAGCCAAAATGAAAGCTAAAGCTTTGGTTTCTTTAAATTAAACCAGACCAAGATCGATAGGGGTGATCGCAGTCAAAGGACTAAATCTCTTTCTACCTATATTCCTCCTCATAAAAGAAAAAAACATTGACACTTCCACTTTTATTACAGACAATGTATCTATAAATCAGGTAGCCCCATCATCATCTACTAACAATTATCTAGATGGTCTTGATAATGCAATAAAATGTGCTTTTGGAATATCCATAAAGGAGTCTCTATCTAGCTTGGCACCAGATAAAAAATATAGTGTGCTTAATTCCTTTACAAGGTCAGTTTGCAATGTCTTATTAAATTATAAAACCCCTATAGGAAATAAAACCCTTGCTCATCACGGAGAGTTTAACATCCCATGTACCATTAAAGTAACAGTTAATGGTCAAGAGTTGAAGGTATCTCTCAAAGCTCTTTTAGACTTGAGCGCTGTTAACACTTTCATCGATCATGAAGTCATTGATAAGTATAATTTGCAGAAGTTATCTTTACCCAAACCTCTTGAAGCTGTGAATGTGGATGGGTCACCAAATTTACAAGGCACTCTGACCCATTACGTTACTCTGAATATCTCTCTAAACAATCATGTCGAAGCCCTAGACGTGTTTGTCTCAACCTTAGGCACTTATAATATTATCATTGGATATGATTGGCTTCAATGCCATAACCCAGATATTAATTGGGTAATGAAGACCATGTCATTTCCACGATGTACCAATCACTGTCATGAAGGGTCTACAGTTCCTCTACGTGTCATATCCACTGAAGAAGAAAAAGAACTGAAAGCAGCAGTATCAGAAGTCTACCACAACTTTTTAGATGTGTTCTCAGAATCAGAATCTGAAAGGATGCCTGAAAGGAAATCTTGGGATCATGCTATTGAGCTTAAGGAAGATTTCATCCCAAAGAAAGGTCATATTATCCCTTTCTCTGACAAGGAACAAGATGAAGTTTGCACATTCCTTGCCAAAGAATTGAAGAAAGGGTATATCCAGCCTTCAAAATCCCCTCAAACCGCCCCTGTTTTATTTATCCCAAAGAAAGATGGGAAGAAGCATATGGTGATGGACTATCGATATCTCAATGAAGAAACCATCAAAAACACTTATTCTCTGCCTCTCATATCCACTCTGATTGATCGTCTAAAGGGGGCTGATATGTTTACCACTCTTGATCTATGATGGGGATATAACAATGTCTGCATCAAAGAAGGTGATGAATGGAAAGGAGCCTTCATCATGCCAGAAGGAGCCTACAAACCCCTTGTTATGTACTTTGGCATGACCAATTCACCTGCCACATTCCAGCAGATGATAAACAACATTTATGGGGATATGTGGGTTTGTGTGTTGATCTATCTCGATGATGTCAACATCTTTACCAAGGGCAAGATGAAGGAAGAACATGAAAAAATAGTTCAGGAAGTTTTACAATGTCTTCGAGACAATGACCTCTTTGCCAAACCCTCCAAATGTCATTTTTTCAAAGATAAAGTCGACTTTCTAGAAATGGTTGTTTCTAAGGAAGGAGTTGGAATGCAGAAAGGAAAGGTAGAGGCTATTCTGGAATGGCCTACCCCAAAAAAAATCAAAGACGTTCAATCCTTTCTAAGACTTTGTAATTATTATCAGCGATTTATTCAAGACTTCGCTGATATATCGAAACCTCTAACCTCTCTGACCAAGAAGGATCAACCTTTCATATGGGAAGAGTCTCAACAACAAGCTTTTAATAAGCTTAAACAACATTTTATCTCTGCACCACTCCTTGTATTTCTGTTGCGACTGCAAAGGAGCTACACTGCCTCAACTATCTCCGTGGTCCTGTCGGGCGACCTGGCATCGTTCTACAGGGCTTGACCTAGAGGGGAAGTCTTTTATGTATGGCTATATTCAGGTTGCCACCCTTGTAAGCTGTTCTGGGTGCCACCCATATCAAGGGTGCCGCTTCTAGTGCTACCACATGATCTTCTATGGCTCTATGGCTCGTAGGGTACTTCTGGAATATGATAAGACACAATGGTAGTGAGAACCTAACTGTGTTGCAGGTATAACATCATCTTGACCGATGACATGGTCTTGAGTCACATGATTATCTGTTATCTTGAATACTGGATGACTAGGCCGTATACGATGGCATAGTTCTAGAACTGGTTAAATAGAGGTTAAGCGAATGTGGGGCGTACTGCAAGTCTTTGAGGATTTGACTTGTCATGGTATATGAGTTTGCTGGCTGGACTGGAAAGGGTAGAGGTTGGCTTTATCTCCAGACAACCTCACTCCCGGGCACCATTGCTGGCAGGCGGGCAAATAGTCATCGTCTACTTGAGAATACTTCACTAGGCCACCTATCACTAGGCAGGGTAGGAGAGGTAACAAGTGGATTAGGCTGGAGGGACACCAGCCAACTCACAACCCCTTATATACAGTTACATGGTAGGGTCTAGGGTATACGAGATTACTGTAAGTAGTACTAGGGTAAAGGGGAGAGTCCATGAGGATGCAGCTAGGCAAACCTTGATGTAAAGGTAAGGCTAGCCCTGAGAAGATCAGAATGGAAGGGCGTAGCAATAAGATAGAATGGAAGATCAATCACAAAGTGTGAAAGATCTAGGAGGGAGATCGTGGCAGAGATCCATCAAGGATCTTGCAGGGTCATGACCAATCAGATTAGGGAGGTGCAGTGAGGAGGAGGCATGGTAGCCTGTAGGTGATGATCGAGGGTTAAGGTGATCGGTGATATCGTGAAGAGGTGAAGAGGGTGGAGGTGTGAAGATGTGACAGGGAATGGAGTGATGATGTGAAGGGACAGAATGGTCACATGATCAGGGAAAAAGAATAGTCATGGAATTAAGGTAAAATCCCATATCATAACAATTTCCTGACCCCACCCTCCCCATGCGATTGGAGGCAGATGCTTCTGATCTTGCCACTAGTGCAGTTCTTTCACAGCAATGCAATGACAGTCTTTGGTGGCCTTGTGCATTTTACTCTCATTCATTTTCAAAGAAGGAGTGCAATTACTCCATTTATGACAAAGAACTACTTGCTATTATTCGAGCGCTGCA
>JBBPKD010000711.1:0-15559 GCA_038089075.1 Singerocomus inundabilis
GTCGTTGTCGCCGTTGTCGCCGCTACACTGTGGCGTTGGCCAAACCCACATTGCCGTCGTCGTCGCTGCCGTTGTGCCGAAGCGCAGGCCACACCAGCGTTGTTCAGGATCACTCTCAGCTTGTGCCTGCCTTGAGTTGAATGTCTTGACTCGGAAGTGTCTCTGTGTGATCTCTAGGGTTTGAAGAGGCGATCACCCGATCACGGGATGAGGAACGAGTAGAGTTGCGCAGTGACTCACAGAATGGAGGTCAAAGTGGCTGACCATCACCCTCATTGCTTTTCTTCAGGGTCTCCTCTCCCTCTGAGTCAGGTACGATCTGCGGATCAGCTACATCAGCTGAGTCAGGTAGCTCCTGGCTGTGATCATCACCAACAAGGATGGATTGCGTGCAATCGAAGAGGTGCCATTGTCAAAGCCTGGTGGAAGGTATAAACATAAATGAAGTGGGAGGTACCCTGTAAGTTCCCATATCCTACAAACATTGGAGTAGCATCAATCACTGTACAAATGCAGCAAGAATAATGTTTGTATTGTCCAATGAGATGGAGGGGGATTGCAACTCAGTTGATGTGATGAATTGGGACCAAGTCGAGAAAATGCACTGAGAGTCCGGTGTTTTAGTCGTCACTGGATACTGTTGACGGTCAATTCAGCGGTTCAATGGAGATCCATTGGTCAGCGATGTGTCCACTGATGATCGGCGCTTCTACTACCTACAGTGAAGATCACCCTATGTTAGTCTAAACCAAGGCCTTGCTTACTGTAATTCGCTCGTCTCGATGGGTGCACGTGATGAGATGGCTTGAACGAAGCGCCGCTCGAGCACGGAGAGTCGATCAAAGGGGGTACGAATCCTGGATTGCGTGCTCGGAATTCCACAAGTCGTTGGGCCCAGTGCAATGAGGGGGTGCTAGCGGATCCAACTCGCAATTATTTAAGAGGCGCGTATGATACGAATTCTATACGTGGTCTTTTAGGAAAATGAAGGATACTTTAAAATCGACGAAGCAGCAGTCAAGTACCGACACACAATCGGCATAGTGCGCACAACATCAACAAGGGTATAAAGAGAAAGACCGACCAAACAGAAAACATTGTCCACGAAATGGATATAGGCCAGCGTCCTCCTCAAGGTGAGAGATACAGAAAACGACAACACTGTCAGTCGAATTCAAAGGAAGATGCGTGTACCCGCGTATGTGTCGTATATGCGTGTGTCCGCGAGCATAATCTAGTAAAGGAGAGAACGAAGCGAGCGACGAGACGATCTCTTCGAGCGGCGACGTGCATGTTCCGTGAAAGATTGCGTGGTATCTGTAGATGAGAACAAAGTAAGCGAGACGTCACAGCAAGGATGCTAGATGTGAGGGTACCATTGCGACCAGGTTGCGGGCTCGTGCTGTTCACCACAGTCGGATCATTGGTGAAATTGATAGTCGGAGTGTCCAATGAGGAGTTGGTAGCACCGTAGACGTAACCAGTAACCCCAGTACCAGGGGGCGTGGGGTCGTTGCATTGCACGGAGATCGATTGGAAGAGGGTAGAAAAGTTACCTAGCTAATTGTGAGTCTGGTGGAGAAACGTAGAGGCGTACAACGTGCCGGCCGAAATATAATCAGGGTCATTCCAGTTGATTTCCCCGGCCCAATGCCGAATACCCGGAGATTCTGAGGGTGAACCACCAGCCCAAATGCTATGCGATCGATAGTGGGGTTCAACTGGCCCAATCTATTCTTAGAAAGCCGTACCTGAGCTGGATACGGCTGGGAGTGTTGGGGAACTCGGTAACATCGGTAGTGTTGTCGACACAATCGCTAGCCATTATGGTCCGCTTGACGTCGCCGTCAACCAGAAACTTCAGGGAGTGGGGTTGCCAGTCGATCTAGTAATGGCGGATATTAACAGCACAACGCAGTTCTGGCACATTGAGGACGCACTCCGAAGTTGTGCCAGTTTGCGTGTGTGTCCGTGAGGCCGTCCAGGGTGAGACCCCTGTCAACGGTAGCTACGAGGCTCGTTTGTGAACAGAGGGGAGAGGGGACGTTCGGCAAGCTTACGGATAACACCTTGCCAAAAGTAGTTAGTTTGACCTTGGGTAGTTTGGTTGCCCGGGAATTCCCAGTCAATTTCGTCGTTGATGCTGCTGAAGGTGACGAATGCAGCAACAACGCCAGACCACTTGCCAGTTTTCACTTGGGAATGCGAGTTAAATGAAGCGGAGGATATGGGGAATGGACATACTTCGAGCAGTAATTTGGCCATAGTGAACATAGCGTGTGGAAGTCATCAAAGTGCTAGTTTGCTCGGTCAGCGTGAGACCAATAGCAGATTCTCCATCTGAGGTCGTAGTAAAGACAGAACCTTGCTGGAGCACCCAGTCTACGCAAGGTTGTATGAGACCATTCCCTGACGAATCCAAGCTGGACATACCGTATTTGTCTGCATCGCCATCGTATTCGGACATATTTAAAGCAATGCGGGATATGTCGGAAAAGGTATACTAGGGTTCATGTGAATATCAGGTTGGTTGTGTTAACTGCGTTTTCCTACGTTGGCACTCTTGCACACGGGATTGGGCGCGCAGGAATCGAAAGAGTTGGAACCATAGGGGTTACATCCTCCCAGGCAGTAGTACTACTGCGGATCAGCACGGCAAATTAAAGAGAAACCGGTGGGACCAACCGAGTCACTCCCACAATAGTTGAATGAACCTGATTAGACGGATGTAAAGGATGTGAATAACGACGATACCGGACTTACTGCAGCAGGGCGCGCTAGACGGGCAGGCATTATTGAGGCCGCTGAGGTGATATCAGTAGACCAATGATACCAACAGGGAGGAAGGTACCAAGATACGACGACCTGCGTGGCAGACAGTAGCGATGTAAGAAGGAGCGTGATGTAAAGGAGCGTAGGCATGCAAGATCGAGTGAGGTGATGATGAGAGTAAAGAGACCAAAAGTGTTCGTAAAACGACACATTCCCCGCACATGTTTGCTCGCGTATGTCACTCGCATATGTTGCCATGGCGAGGGTCAATTCAGCATCATTCCCGACGCCGGAATTCAATCAAGGAACCGAGGAAAACCTGTATGTAATACTTTTATTTGACTTGCACAAATATGCTACAACGCGCCAACTGGACGCGACGTTTCGCGTCCATCGTCGCGTCCAACGAGAGCGGTCCTCCTCAGCGAACATGAAGCAGAAAAGTCTTATGAACTTCTTTGCAAAGCCTGGCGCCAAACCTACAAAACCTACCAATACGCCCACAACCGTGTCCACTCCAGCACCCGAGTCAGTGTCATCGAGGCCCATGCTCCCCGGTCTGGCGGATGCTTCTGCCTCATCAGACTTTGAGAGCAGTGTCAAGGACACACCGCCAACAAGTCAGCCCATCGACGTGGACATGCTCTCAAACGAGCAGCCAGTCAAGTCCTCAACTAGGGCCAAGGCGGTAAGCTCCCCAAGTTTCATCCACCGCACCAACTTCATTTCCACCCTTCAGACGCGTCATAAGCGCAAGACATTTATCCCAGATTCCGACGATGACCAGGAAGATAATGCAACCACCCTCAGCAAATCACCTGGAAATCGTACCTCTCCCGAGTATCACAATAGGTCGTCCCCTTCACAAGGTTAAATGTTTCATGTCACCTTGCCGAGGGTGCATCTGACAGGATGCATATTTCCTAGGTCGAACCAAAAGGCCGCGCATGGCAGTGTTGTCCTCTGACGAAGAGCAAAGTGATGTCCCCTCATTTGGCTCACGCTTATCAAGGTTCAAGAAGTCTCCGGTAAAACCTTGTATGTACATGTCCATGCACACTACTATTTGTGTCACATTTTTCGTTTGTCAGCGCCCCCATTCCGTTCTAGTTCTCCAGCCGACGACGACTTCATCGTCCCTGATGACTCTGATGAGGAACCACGTGGCCGTTCCTCATCTCGTGCTTCGTCTCGAAAGAGTGCCTCTGGATGTTCTTCAGGTCGTTCCTCCCACTATGACGATAGTGGCGAGGATGAGGATGAGGGCAAACCTAAGACAAAGAGATCAGCCCCCGGACGTCCCACTCTCAAAAAGGTGTCTGCAGAGAATCCCGGCGCCGGTGGTGTGACCTCCCTTTTCTTGACTGCAGCAGAACAGCGCACTCAGGAGAAGAAGATTGAAAAGAAAGCCGCAGAGGACCCATTCGGTTTCTTATTGGATGTCAGAGATGTAAGTCTTCTCCGCCACAGGCCTTTTCTACCTAACACTACTTATAGAAGGATGGCGTACGTCCAGGTGAACCTGGTTATGACCCTCGCACTCTGTACGTCCCAAAAAAAGCATGGGTTGAATTCACACCATTTGAAAAACAAGTAAGTAACTTTCAGGATTACCTGGCAAATATTTTTAACTATTGTTTTTTCCTAGTTCTGGGAGGTATGATCCCGCAGCTCCCTGCTTTTTCATGCACTCATGCTTGTGTTGTCAGATTAAGCAAAATCATTTTGATACGGTACTTTGTCTCCCTTTTCTTCAGTGTATCGGAGTGACTGAAATATTTCTTCAAGATCTTGTTCTTTCAAAAAGGGTAAGATATTCTCCTTTGGTTTTGGATCACTGAGCCGTATCTATCAATACCAGGAAATTCTTAGAGGTGTGAATGAAATGTGTACGTGCCTTACCTAGGCTGATATGCTTGCAGTTATATGAGGAAGATGCGCGCGTTGGTCATAGAGAGTTTGATCTAAAACTCACGCAACGAGTAAAGATGTCAATGGTACGGATATCCATGGTAACTTTTCGCGTAATTTTCATAACAAGTTCTGTAGGTTGGTGTTCCTGAGACGTCCTTCAATTTTTGGGCTGCGTAAGTATTACTTAAGTGACGCACACGACAACTGAAGGTTCAGTGATCTCATGCAGCAAATTCCTCGCAAAAGGTGAAGACACTCGTTCCCAATAGACTGATCGACTAAACCTGCGCGAATAGGTTACAAGGTTGGTCGGGTTGATCAGTCAGAGACCGCTCTAGGTGCAGAAATGCGTATGGCTAAATCCAAAGGTAAACCTGTTGTCGACAAAGGCAAGGAGAAGATTGTACGGAGGTATGCTGCGTGCTAACATCAACTTCGTGCTGGCGCTGATCCATCAACAGAGAGCTCAATAAAGTCTATACAAACGGGACACTTGTTGACGAGGAACTCCTGACGGACGAGCAAGCTGGTCATTGCATCTCCATTCGGGAGGACCTTGACGGCAAGAAAGGCAGTAGCTTTGGCTTCTGCGCGCTGGACAGTGCGACATCACAGTTCAGCTTGAGTTCTTTTGACGATGACATTTGCTTCACAAAATTGGAGACAATGACCAAGCAGCTGAGGCCAAAGGAGGTCATCTTTTCCAAGGTAGCGCTCGTCTCTTCGTACGCTATTATTGAAGTGGTGCTCACGGGAATGGACCCTCAGGGTAATTTGTCCGTGGCGACAGTACGCCTTCTGAAAGCTATCTTGCCGTCATCGTGTCTCTGGACAAGTCTCCGTGACGTTGAAGGCTTCACGTATGAGCAAACATTCGTAGAGCTGAACAAAATGTTTTCCGCAAATGAGGACGTATCTATGGACCAAGATGGCCTCCTCAACGAGGCTGTACCAGCCAGTATTCGAGACATGGCCGGATGTCGGCCTGCTATAGAAGCACTCGGAGCGATGGCATGGTACCTCCGCCAACTCAACATCGATAAAGACTTGTTGACTATGAAAAACTTCAACATCTACGACCCCATGAAAAGGGGACAGAATCTGATTTTGGATGGTCAAACGCTTAGTCATGTTGAAGTAAAGGGATGAAGTTAGTCCCACTTGGCGGTAGCTCACGGTTTGAGCAGGTATTACAAAATAACGAAGGTACAGATGAGGGGTCGCTGCATAAGCTGCTGAGCAGGTGTATCACCCCGTTTGGTATATTCATCGCTGTTTCCAGTTTCCTCATGCTTCGATCTAACATCCGCCTGATAGGGAAGAGACTCTTTAGAATATGGCTTTGTGTTCCCTTGCGTGATGTGAAGGACATTAATGATCGGTAATTACACAGTTTCGTTAGGTTTTATATCCTTAATGACCGTCTTTTGGTAGACTTGACGCTGTTCAGGAACTAATAAACCACGGGACATTCGAAGAGGAGTTTACCAAACTGGCGAAAGGCCTTCCCGATCTCGAACGTATTGTCTCCCGCATACACGCAAACAATTGCAAGGTGAAAGACTTCATCAAAGTGCTTACTGTACGTGAACCGCGCGCGTCGGTCGAAACCATGGCATTGACGTGAACATCATCTCCAGGCGTTTAAGAAGCTTAATGAAGGTCTTGCTGGCTTAGCGGACAACTCCGAATCCTTTGCATCCAAGACAATACTGGGTTTATTGAGATCCGCGCCAGATCTTACACCTCACTTGAAGAATGTAACGTCACGGTTCACCATCGACAAAGGTAGATAACATGACTTCTAAGATACTGAATTCTAACTTGGACCAGAGACGGATGAATTGCTTCCCGTGGACGGAAAAGACGAGGTTTATGATGGTGTGATGGCCGAAATCACGAACCTGGAGACAGAGCTGGATGGACGGTTGAAGACCTTTGAGAAGAAACTTCGGTAAGTTCAAGATGGGGTGGCGCATTGAAGCTCATCTTTCCACCAGATGTTCTCTGTCTTGGTGGCACAGCGGGACGGGGAACAAAGTAGGTTTAATTGCTGTACCATTGGAAATTACTAATCCGGAGGCTACAGGAAATATATCTCATCCAAACAAAAGCTAACCAAGACAATATTCCTGACGACTGGGTGAAGAGTGGCGCCACTAAGGTGGGGTAACCCATTCTACTTTACCCTCTACCTGCTTACAAAGTTGTTTAGGCTGCCAAACGCTGGGTCGTACCTTCTCTGCAGCCCACTATCCGTGCATTGAAAGAGGCACGCGAAAATCGCACCACTGCCATCAGAGAGTTCAAAGGGCGACTTTATGGAGAATTTGACACCGATCGCGGAGTGTGGCTCCGAGCCGTCCGAGTTCTCGCCGAACTCGATTGTTTGTTCTCGCTAGCCAAGGCCTCTGTCGCGATTGGCGAGCCTTCGTGTAGACCCGAGTTTGTAGAAGGAGATGCGGCATTTATCGAGTTCGAAGGCCTGAGACACCCGACCCTAGCGGAATTGAAAGCAAGTTTCATTCCCAATGATGTCAAGCTTGGAGGAGATGTAGGAAGGATTGCCTTGCTGACAGGTGTGTCAAGATCCACTGGTTATCACTTTGTCTTGCTAATGCTCGTTCGTAGGGCCAAACATGGGGTACGTGTTTGCTCGCCCTATTTTTTCCTTGCCGTTAGACTGATCGCTCGTCCTATAGCGGCAAGTCTACGGTAAGTTCATGAGAATGCTAGTGAATCATCAGCTCATATGTTTCAGGTTATGAGAATGACAGCGGCTGGTGTTGTATGGATTAGTTCATCTTTTCAGTAAAAGAGGAACTCACCATCGGCATAGATCATGGCACAGTTAGGAATGCGTGTCCCCGCGCAGTCGGCTCGGTAGTGTATTCCTCTACGATTAACGGGACTCGCTTATCAGGACCAACAGGCTTTGCCCCGTGGATGCCATCCTGACTCGCATGGGGGCATATGACAACATGTTCTCGAATGCAAGTACCTTCAAAGTGGAATTGGACGAATGGTAGACTTCTCGTGAACTTGGCTGACAACAAAAATCATTAACTGATGCTCGCATAGTTGCAAAATTTTGCGCGATGCAACGCCTCGGTCATTGGTCATTCTGGATGGTGCGATGAACAAATATTTGATTTATCCTGCTAACCACTCTTTCTAGAATTGGGTAGAGGGACCTCAACCTATGTAAGTTTACAAAAGTGTTGAAACGCACGCGGTACTCATGTTTTGTAGGATGGAATGGCGATTGCTGGTGTAAGTGAATACTGATCCTGTTATTCTGCTCACTGACGGATCGTATGAATAGGCTGTTCTCCACGAACTTGCCACACGCACACTTCCTCTAGCATTCTTTGCCACCCACTACGGTTCGCTTACAGATGATTTTGCGTATCATCCTAACATTAGGAATATGTACATGTCAACAAGCCTCGATGATGAGCAACACAAGGTAGGTTTCGCATGTCGTTTGACCCTTCTCACCTCACTCATCCACGCACAGCTCATCTTCCTCTACAAACTCGTCGACGGTGTCGCTTCGTCCTCCTTTGGTACACATGTGGCCAGCTTGGCCGGCGTGCCTTCTGAAGTTGTTTCACGTGCCGAGGTTATCTCAGAGGACTTTGCAAAACAGTTCAGAGCCCGGATTGATGGCAAGAAAAAGCGACTTGCGTCGAAACTTCCTCTTGTCGCGCAGGCCGATTTCAAATACTTGCTGGCGCTGGCGAGTGGGGATTCAAGTTTGCCCGATGACCCGTACAAGAAACGAGAGTTGTTGCGGATGCTGAAGAACGGTGTGAGAGGCTACCTGTCGTGAACGTTCTTTGGCTGTTTGCTATATCATAGATGCTCTTACTGACTGATACCTTACCATGCACTGATTACTGTAGTCTATAGTTGCTGCACGCCAGCGAGTGAGAGTGTATGGCTGTTGATAATGTTCGATGCTGCGTTTTAGGCAAGTGCGATTGATTCAGTTCATTTGCAACTGCATGATCAGACTGGAGAATGTTTGCGAGATCTGTCCAACCCGACGTCGTGTCGCTGTTCTCCTCCACGGGAAGCGACCCTCTGGGGCTGTTCGTGGTGCAGGTTGACGCCAGTCTGCCCGCTGATTCCTTCGTTCACCTTTTGAACGACTCCACCTCGCTTCCTTCACCTCCTCCACCGGCTGCTCTGATAATCGCACCTTCTGTCTATCGTGACCAGCATACGGACACCAGCCAGGGACACACGCTAAACCAAACCGTACTCCACATCCAATCCCCGACGCTGCGCAAGACGTTCATTTTGTGTCCTCCAGTTCCGTCGCTAGCATCGTCATCGGGTGGCAGAGTGCTCGGACTCAAACATACCTGGCTGCACATCCAGGTTCGTGACCTGGGTAGGGACTGGTCGTTCGAAGTCGGCATCGTCGACAAGACGGGCAGACAGGGCACCATCCGGTGTTCCACGTTTCAGGTGCACACCTCTTTTTTTTCTTTCCCGTCATTGCATCCGTTTACCTCGTCGTGTATCGATTCGCTCATGCGATGGTTCCCTTCTCCCCTCTAGAAATCGCCCAAGCTCGTGCGCAATCACGGCGCGTTGCCGTTGCTTCATCTTCCGCTCGCTTTTCCGCAGTCTTTGTCGAGCCCTCTGACTGCATGGTCAACCATCGCACTTCATCTTCCGAGATTCGTGCCCCAGTTTACCTCGCTGGCGCACATCCAATCGTCGAGCGCACGCGCTGACGAGGACGACCCGGCGGAGAGAGGAGGGATGTCCAACCAGGTCCCCTTGCCTTCTGGGACATATTCTCATCTCGCCTTCATAAAAATCTATGCGACCTGTCGTTTACGAAGGATCTGGCTGAGCGAATCCGCTCCTATCACGCGAACCCCTTGGGAATTCGAGCTCTACGGAGATTAAGTGTTACTTTTGACTTGCGTTTGCCTTGTTACCGAGACGTAGTACTTGCCCGCTTTCGCGGCGGAAGCCGTGCTCAAAGGGTATGGTTGCAAAGAACGATTGGAAATAGTGGATGCTTCTTCGTGATGTGGTCAGCTCGAAGACGGAGCGCCAACGCCGATCTGGCTACAGTACACCGACCTAGCGGGAACATTGGGCGTTGCCGTCATGGCCTCTGTCTTGGCTGAACCAGCTCCCGGGAAGTTGGCGCTCAACACGGTGAATACGGTGATACACAGGAACGTGTCCAAAGGTACGCCACATCTCAGTTGACGACACCTTTTTTTTTCTTGATGACGATGGTGTACGGTACAAAACTCTGTTCCTTTGTCGTCGTTGTTCCCGGCTCGATCCATTGCACGACGCGCCACCGTCGCGGAAATGCATCATGATCAAACGAGTTGTCCTCACTGGAATCGTGCCATTCTCGTAAGAATCGGCCGGCTGTCTCCATATGACTGGGTTTCCGTCAGTGCTTTGTCACTGCTCCATGGCAGGTACCTTCGATCGCAGAACTCTTTGTCCGACCCTCCGTTGCCCGGATCACCAGGAACATGTGCACTGCCGACGGAGCTGGGTTGCTCTGCCAGCCCTTCCCTTGGTGACTTTGGCTCATTCGTTTTGGATACGACATGACGGCAATCTCAGATCAGCACAGGAAGATGTCTTGGGACTAGGGGCGGCGGACGACCGTCAAAGGGGTACATGGCGTGCACTTTTTCAACAGGACCAGTCCCTGCACGAACGTGAGGGGCATCCGTTCAGTGAATAAGACATGCCTGGCGAAATGTGGGATCTCCGGTCAACCAGCTCTCGTAAACACCCGCGTACCACACCTTTCGTGGAAGAACGAGCATGCCCATTTCCGAAAATGCGTGCGCACAATACCAGTACGCAATGTGCTGACACACCTGTTTGTCTCAAAAGTAATCTTGGCAGCACAACAAGTGATGCTCGGATCATGTTCCCTTCTACTGCCCAGCGGAATGGAACGGTTCCGTCTCCACCAACGAGATCCTAGCGGTCATCCGGGACATTTCATAGCCTGTTTGGCCCATCATTTACCCTTCGCACAGGAACGCCTCGGTGTATCGGATTTCGAGGTGTACGGAGATGAAGTCTTGCGCGTCTGCATCTCTTCAACGCACGTTCACACAACGTACAGTATATCTCATCCCGTGCGGCCAGAGTGGCGAGCGCCTCTGAGCCCTCTCGAGAGATCAATGACCGATGTGGTGGGCGGGGTCATTTCCGTGATGATTTCGTGAGTTGTGGATGGAGACGATTCTCCTACTGCTAGACCGTTTGAATAAAGGATTTATTGTGCGGGATGATGCCGTCAGTATGTCTGGCTCTCTCTGGCCGTCGAGGTAGGGTAACTCATCTCCAGCTTGAACAAGCTGTCGCACTAAATCTGTGGAGGTCGTCGATTTGGTGGTGCGACTGCCCAGAACGAGCGACAAATATGACCAAGGCGTATGCATTCCAGGACAGGGACGACAGGGACGATAATCTAAACCTACCGACCCATCCGCCGCCACTCTCTTCCTTGCTGGTCGGACGAACGGTCACGTACGTTGTATCTCGCGCGCCGAGACACAGGTTCGACATCGACATCCAATATTTTTTTCTTTTTTTTTTATTGGATGAAATTACGAAGCTATCTCTGATGCGTGATGGAAGGGGTTGGGTATGATGGGAACGCCTGTTTCGCTCCCACACGTTCTCAAATGGCAACTAGACGGACAATATAGAGGCTGGACTAGTTTAGGTTGTGTGAGGGCATGACACGGGCATCATCACTGCAAGGGAGAGGAAAGATGAGATCGATAAACTCGTACCACCGCTGATCATGAATGAATGAAAATGAAACCGGAACGTGATGGCAGCCTCCCTTGCATTTTTTTTTATTGTGGTTTCATTTCTTTTTTAAATACAAATTTCCCAGAGGGCTGCCTGCATGGGACTAACTCCTTGACGAGGAGAGCGCTGATCCTTTAAGCCCGCACCTTCACCTTACGGCATTCCATTTCCCAATCATACGGTACGAGGTGTGTTCATGCTACGCTTATTGGGGTAAGAAGACAAAAATGAGAGGTTTGCACGTTCAGCTCTCCCGTCACTGAGAGGATCACATTACCATGTCCGCGTGTTCATACGCGTTCATTCACACTCGTTCCAGAGCGATCGACTTTGGCAAGAAGAACGGGATTTGTAGGATTGGCCGGCGCTACAAGGACGAGAGCAAATGTCCCATCCGAGTCTCTGTCCGTGTAGCTGTGGGGGCACCCGACCCTATCTGACCCCTTTC
Organism: Singerocomus inundabilis; assembly: GCA_038089075.1. NCBI lineage: Eukaryota > Fungi > Basidiomycota > Agaricomycetes > Boletales > Boletaceae > Singerocomus > Singerocomus inundabilis. Next base: position 11,966 of record JBBPKD010000711.1, read on the forward strand.
CCAAAAGAAAAGAAAAGAAAAGAGAGAAGGGCAGGGACGACACGCGGATGACCCTGGCCAAACCCACCCAAAAATTATCTCGGAGTTGCTGTCCATCTTGCGCGGAGTAGAAACGGCCCACACCTGGGATGAGGTTTTCACTCGCGGAGATTGAAAGTGGGCTGTTTTTCATACCCTCTTTTCTGCGATCCCCATCTATCATCTACCAGCCGTCATTCTGCGCTTGGGCGACGGCGACATGGTGGAAGACGTGGAAGATATCGATATCTTGTCCGATGCACTGGATATCCTGGGGGGTGAGACAGTCGGGGACCCCGGCCACATTCAGTACGGCCCCTTGAGGCTCACGGCGGCTCCCAAGGTGAATTCGATCTAGTCGTCTATACTGTCGGGAGGGGTTGTCTACATTTCCACTCGGTTCTCATCCTCTTTTTTTTTTTTTGCATTTGTCCGTTTAACTTGTTTAGGAGGGAAAGGTGGGCTCTTGTTACTCGATCAAGGCCATCGTCGAACCTTGAGCTTTCTTTCTTTTACTCTTTTTTTAAAAAAACGAACACAATTAAAAAAAAGGCGAACACGCTGCTCGCGGATCACCTCTTTTCGCCTGCACTCGTCCTTGCCGAACTCGTGGAACGAGGGATCCTTTTGGTTGCAGGCCGACGGAGTAAGCTGTTTCAGCTACCTGAGCGAGCCCAATTGTTTCTTTTGTGTATATATTGATTCAGCTATCTCCAGTCGTAGAGCTTGGTGCTGGATGCGCACTGCCATCGCTCCTCGCGGCCACCATGATCCAGCCCCCATCCCTGATCGTCGTGACCGATTATCCAGACGACGGCATCCTCGGTAATCTCAAAGCAAACGTCGAGCGAAACAGTGCACATTACCAATCGCCCTGTCAAGTTTATTGTATTGGGTACGAATGGGGAACGGACACGACCCCCCTGCTGTAGGTGACCTCGATTGATTGCGCATGATCGTCGTTGTACAGGTTTACGACTTGTCTCCTTGTCCGCGTGTGCTCTTTTCCACGTCGCGTTCCTTTTTCATTCGTTCTTTGTAGACGTCTTTCGCGGTGCGTCAACGACATGCTGTCAGGCTACGATATCGTCATCATGTCGGATTTATTACACTTTGACGCATCCCACGACGTGCTCGTGCTCGCCCTGACATTGCTGCTCGCCAAGTCGTCCCAGGCACGTGTGTACGTCGCCGCTGGGAATTACACTGCGCCACACGTGTGCGACCATTTCCTGGACATGGGCGCACATGCCGGATTGATATGAGAGCAAGGGACGGATGACAGAAGCGAGGGACAGCATGGTGAGATATGGGAGGGTTCGATGGTCGTCGAGGGTCTCGACGTGGCACAGCTCACGACACGAAAGTGCATGTGCCGATGGTGGATTGGTCGATGGAGTGGTGCCATCCTATCTTCTTGACTGCAGAAGAACGTCTATTCGACCTTGAACTCCGACCACACGTAAAAAGGGCGTGTTCGATGAATTGTATGTCTGCGAGAACTGCGTTCATGAATGCGACGGTTCATCACGCTTGCGATGGTATTGCGGCCTTGTCCACCTTTGGGGCATATCCGAGACATTGAGATCCGATAGCAGGGTGCACCGCCTGTGTGGTTCTCCTCTGCCTTGGATGTGAGACCGTGGGAGATGTTCACATCCTCGATTGTCGTAATGGTGGAGCAAATCGCGCTCGTGTGGGGGTGATCCCTGTATGATTCTCGAATCCGTCCAAAAGACGATAGACGACGGTGTCGTCCCGAATACGCGACGTATTCATCGAAGAGTGGACAGATGAAGTCGTCTGCTCAAATGAGAGTGTTCATTTCAGGGCGCAAAGAAACATGGCATCATCGCAACACGAGGGGTGATGTCGGGTATGTAAGGACGACCTTGGTTGGACGAATGGGATCAGCGAGGCGAGCCATGTACGTTGGTATTTGAATTTGAAAGTGGACATGTGCCATATCAGCGAGATGAATCCGCTCACGGCATGTCCCGAATGACTCCTCGTCCTCTTTTCCCTCCGCTCAATGGCATTTTGGGGGGGCGCAAAGACGGAGGCGAATAGATTCGAGTGTCCCCGCAGCAGGTGGAGCTGGGGGAGCTGGGAAGACGCGGGTTCTCTTTGCGTCATCGTGTCGGAAGCTATTTTCCACGTGACTTTAGCATGCACAGGTGGCCTACCTGCTGGTTTCGTTCAATCACCGTGCAAGACTGTCTGTGTCCCCGGTCCAATCGCACGCCCGACGCACACTGCGCTCTTCTCTCGACTCCGTCGCGAATGGGTCGACGACTGGGCTTGTACGTGTACTTTTTTTTTCCCCCCGATACACTTTTTGAACTGTCCGCGACCAAGGCTATCGCGCCGTCCGTGGTACTCGTCCCGAGATCTCGCCACTGCTGGGCTAGGGCTATCGTCGCGGTGTCTGCAAACATCCGCGCACGAGATCCCCGCCACAGTCCCTTTTGGAAAGGTCGATAACGTGAGAGGTTTCCAATTCGACACCTCTTCCCCCCCCTCCCCTTGGGCCGATCCCGAGCAGGCGGCGTTGCCACGGTGGCGGTGTCGTACAAGGGTCGTTTCATGTGCCATGGTCCTCACCCAAGACGTGCGTCAGGGTGGCGTTGGAAGAGGAATTGCGGCGGTGGGCAGGTATAAATTCCCCCCGAGACACGGTCGTGTTGCGATGATCGTCGTTGGCCTCATGGACAACTTACTGAACTCGAATCTGAGATGTGTCTTTTTCGGGTGGTCCGCGGATCAGGCCAATGTACCAGGATACGCGTTGTACCGGATGATCGTACCATCGAGCGAGGGTCAGTCGTACCAAGAGTCCACCGGAGACATTCGAGTGCGTGTTCCGAGACAGGTCTATTACCCCCGCGGCGTGTCTGGCGTTGACAAAGAATGTCGCAACGTGCGGTCACCGAATCATGGAGGTGATTCGTATGACATTCCGGGCTGGGAGATAAGGTCGTGATCCGTTGAGATTCTGCGTGCGTCGCCACTGGTACGCTGATTCCCTCGACGAATCAATGCAAGCTCGAGTCTCGACGACGAATCGATACAGACACAGACACAGACACACGACGTGCGGGTGGCGAAAAGGGGGTGGAACGAGAAGGATGATTCGGCGTGCCTGTCGCCAGCGTCTGGCAAGTGGTGGGGTGCTCAGTGATGGAATGGGTGCGTCGTGCTTACTTTTTCGAAAAGCGTCTTGAACGCATCGAATGCCAGGACGACGTGTGATCTCGAGTAGATCTACCTGGATGTCCGCGGAAGATTCACGCCTGCGAGGCGTTCCACATGGATATCTTGCGATGTAGACGGAGTCGGAGCAGTCGGGTTGATCAGCGTGCACTTTATCTGGCACGGTGGCATGTACATAGCTGTCGCTCGTGGTGTGGTTGAGCGCTGTGGCAAGCCTTGGACGCAGCGGATGGCGGTGAGGAAGATCTCGAGAGGGGGACATGTGCAAAGTGAATCTCATACGCGAGGGTGTCGGCCGAACCAGCCATGGCGAACACTTTGGCGGATCACCATCGGTGCAAGAGACGATGTCTGCCCTCTGCC
>JBBPKD010000712.1:0-15559 GCA_038089075.1 Singerocomus inundabilis
GCAACTTACTTCCTGTGAGGACACAAGGAATGAAATAGCAGTGAGCATGTATTAAGGGATACCATCATCACAGACACAGCAACTTACTTCCTGTGAGGACACAAGGAATGAAATAGCAGTGAGCATGGATGAAGGGACACCATCATCACAGACACAGCAACTTACAAACTGTGAGGACACAAGGAATGAAATAGCAGTGAGCATGAATGAAGGGAAACCATCATCACAGACACAGCAACTTACCCACTGTAAGGACACAAGGAATGAAATAGCAGTGAGCATGGATGAAGTGACACCATCATCAGTGATATAGGAATTCACATCCTATGAGAACACAGGGAATAAAATAGCTATAAGCATGGACATCATAATCAGAGATATAGTAACTCACAATCTGTAAGGACACCAGGAATGACATAGCAGTGACCATAAATAAAGGTATTCCATCATCAGAGACACAACAACTCACTCTCTATGAAGACATAAGAAATGCAATAGCAGTAAGCATGAATAACAAAATACCATCTCTAGAAAAATAGCAACTTACATTCTATGAAAACACAAGTAATTAATTAGCATTGCACATAAACAAAGAAAAAACATCATTAAAGACATTGCAACCTACTCTCTTTCAGGATACAACAAATGAAATGGTAGTGAACATGAATTGAGGGACACCATTACAAAGACATAGCAACTAACAATCTGTGAAAATTCAAGCAATGAGATAGCAGTGACCTTGGGTAAAGAGATACCATAATCAGAGACATAGTAACTCACTCTCTGTAAGAACACAATAAATGAAATACCAGTGAGAATGGATGGAAGGACACCATCATCAGAGATACAGCAACTTACAATCTATCAGAACACAAGGAATGATACAGCAGTGAGCATGGATAAAGGGACACCATTACTAGAGATACAACAACTTACATCCTATGAGGACATAAGAAATAAACACCATTATCAAATATACACAAACTTACTTCCTATGAGAACACAAGAAATGAAATGCAGTGAGCCTGAATGAAGAAATACAACTATTAAAAACACAGCAGCTCACAGCCTGTGACAACCCAAGGGATGAAATTGCAATGAGTATAAATGAAGGGACACCATCATTCAGACATAGCAACTTACATACTGTAAAAACACAAATAATGAAATAGCAGTGAGCATAGATGAAGGGATACCATCATCAGAGACTCAGCAACTTACAACCTGTAAGAACACAATGAATGAAATAGTAGTGAGTGTGAATGAAGCAAATCCATTAAAATTACAGCAACCCACAGGCTATGAGGACACAGGAAATGAAATAGCAGTGAGCCTGAATGTAGAGATATCATCAGCAAAAGCACAGCAACTTACATTCTGCAAGGACACAAGCAATTAAGTTGTGGTGAGCATGAATGAAAAGACACCATCATTAAAAAATCAGCAACTTGCATCCTGTGACAACACAAGAAATGATACAGCAATAAGCATGAATAAGAGACACCATCATCTGAGACACAGCAATTTACAATCTATTAGGAATCAAAGAATAAAATAGCACTGAGCATAGACAGAGGGACACCATCATCAGAGCACAGCAACTTACTTCCTGTGAGGACACAAGGAATGAAATAGCAGTGAGCATGAATGAAGGGACACCATCATTAGCAACTTACAGACTGTGAGAACACATGAAATGAAATATCAGTGAGCATGGATGAATGGATATCATCATCAGAGATATTACAACTTACTCTCTGTAAGAATACAAGAAATGAAACATCAGCAAGCAAAAATGAAGGGATACCATCACTAGAGACACAGCAACTCACTCTCTGTGACAACACAAGGAATGAAATATCACTGAGCATGGATAAAGAGACACCATTATTAGAGACATAGCAACTTACAGCCTGTGAGCATACAAGGAATGAAATAGCAGTGAGCATGAATCAGGCACACCATTATCCAAAATACAGTAACTTACATACTATGAGGACACAAGGAATGAAATAGCAATGAACATGGATAAAAGAATACCATTATCAGAGACACAACAACTTACTTCCTGTGAGGACACAAGGGATAAAATAACAGTGAGCATGGATGAAGGGTCATCATTATCACAACCACTGCAACTTACAATCTGTGAGGACACAAGGAATGAAATAGCAGTGAGCATGAATGAAGGGACACCATCATCAGAGACACAGCAACTTACTGCCTATGAGGACACAAACAATAAATCCAAAGTGAGCAAGGATGAACATGAACTATTATCAGAGACATAGCAACTTACAGCCTGTGTGGACACACAGGATGAAATACTAGTAAGTATACAACATGGACACCATTACCAGAGACTCAGCCACTTACAGCCTGTGAAAACACAAGAAATGAAATAGCAGTAAGCATAGATGAAGGGACACCATCATTAGAAGCACAGCCATTTACTTCCTGTGAAGACACAATGAATGAAATAATAGTGAGAATGGATGAAGGGATACTATCATTAGAGACACAGCAACTTACTCTCTGTCAGGACACAAGAAATGAAATACCAGTGAGTATGAATGATGGGATATCATCACCAGAGACCCAACAACTTACAATCTGTGAGGACACAAGAATTTTATAAATAGCAGTAAGCATAAATGAAGGGACACCATCATTAGAGATATAGCAACTTACCCTCTGATGACACCAGAAATAAAATAGCAGTGAGTATGAATAAAGGGACAACATTACCAGAGACACAGCAACTTACAATCTGTGAGGATGCAACAGATGAAATAGTGGTGAGCATCAATCAAGGGACACCATCATTAGGGACATAGCAACTTACAGACTGTGAGGACACAAGGAATTAAATAGCAGTGAGCACAGATGATGGGACATCATTATTAGAGATACAGCAACTTACAACCTGTGAGGACACAAGAAATAAAATAGCAGTGAGTATGGATGAGGGGACACTATTACCAGAGACACAGCAACTTACACTCTGAGGACACAAGAATTGAAATAGCAGTGAGTATAAATGAACCATCACTTAGTAACACTGCAACTTACTCTCTGTGAGAACATATGAAACAAAAATATCATTGAGTATGAACAGAAAAAAGATTAATCCCACATATGACAACCCACCCACTGATAATTCACAAGTAGTAAAATAACAGTCATATATCATTATTGTTTCACTCACCTGTAAACAGAGATATAAATGCATGTCACTCTCTAAATACTCATCAAAACTCACTGAGATGTGTGGAAACCATAATGCTAGTGCTACCTGCATCTCCCAGCCATTGTCTCTGGCTAGTACCTTATCTAAGTTTGAGTCCCTCAAATACCTCTGCAGGGTCCTATATCATAATTTGTTTCAGCTGATATTAACTGCAGTTATTTAACACCTACCTTTTTACTGCAAACCTTACACAAATCTTTATATCCACTTGTTGAGCTGACACCAACAATGATTCCAAGATCTCATCATCTAGTGCTTCTGCAGTGCAGCTAATCAGTACACTACAATCTCCTTCATGCATGCCTCATATACTATTCAGTCATACTACATATACTTACAAAGAACAGATACTCACTCTCCATGTGAACAATATCCTTTGGTGGAAAGTTCAATGCTCGTAACATTCCACAATACTCATCCTTCTTGGACATCTCTTCTGCACTCTGATGATAAGCAGCAGCACTTCTTTCGATTTAATTCCTTGTTCCCTGGGCTCACCAAATGCAGTTTCATGCAATGCATCAAATTTCGTGAAGACTGCAATTACTGGCACTAACTTATAATTCAATACATAGCCTAAATCATAACATCCTTCTTACCATTTCCAGTCCCACACTCAGAGAAGAACATCTCCTCTGCCACCGTAATTGGCCTGCAACGTTCATTCATTGGGATGCAATACCTGTTGTGAATAATTTCAAAGTGACCATCAAATCACAGTACCATATGGGATCGAACCATATCGCATGCAGGCGATCATTCAGTCTCTTTTCCTTTGCACGTTCTTCGATGAACGACTGAACCTTCTTGAGCTCATCTTCATTACCAGACTCAAGGTCGCACGCATCATGGAAGACAAAGCGGAGATTGTTTTTGAACGAAATTTCGTGCTCGATATCATGCTCGCCACGCTATAATTCGTTAGGACTATAGTGCAGTGGGGACGGCACGGGAATGCCCACTCCCAAAGTTCCCTCCGCATCGGTGTCGATCTGAGCGAATCCTTTAGCATCCAACAGTCAGTTCACAAGTAATCTACCAGTCACCTTATTCCCAGATCTATCGCGGACAATCGGGGCTTCGGTCGTCTTGCAAACTCTTTGGAGCAGCGTGGTTTTGCCAGCATTGGCCCGTCCAATAACGAGGATTCGGAATCGCGGGATCCCCTTCCAGATGGCAGCAGAGCGTTCCTCCATGGATGAAGTAGAGTCACTCTTGTGGTTAGACATGATTTTTGTAGGCTGGACAGAATAGCAGAGCAAGTGGGACGAGGCAAGAGAGCAAGTTGTGCTGTAGATGCTGTGCACGCGGCAGCCCACACGCTGCGGCCTTCCGTCGGGTCGAGCCATTTGAGCGGAACTACCCAAACGGACCAAAGGTTTCTCAGCAGTTCCCGTTTTGGCACTTGAGATCCATTCACAAGATCTGTCTCGCTCGTTGCAATATTACTTACAATACCTGTAGTTCATTCCACTGAGCGACCAATACAAGCACCAGACCCTTCAAACACCATACTTCTCAAGGCTGCTGGCGCGCACGACTCGCGTGCTCATGTGGTCAAAGTCTCATTATATCCACAATGGAGAGGAAGCCAACCAGCCACCATTCGCCATCAAGAAAAATATCCCTCCGAATCACCACTCCCATTACTCTGCGCGTACGCTTGACTCTCCACAAACGCGCTCAGCTCATACAGCCTATCCATGTCCGCACCACAAAACGACAACAGCTGCACTAGATTGTTGACTGGTATCCGCACATATACCCCACCGTCCTCGCCGCACCGCGGCTTCTCCGTGATCATGCGCCCTGAAAAGGGGGTCACTCTCGAAGTTCGCCATGCTCGCGCTGGATCTGTGCTGCTGGCGCTTGGTGGCTCGTCGGGACAGCAGAGTCCGATCGCAGAGTAGATGGCGACCATCTGATTGTCGTGTGAGAAACTGGCGTAGAAATTATAATTGAGGGGGAAAGTGACGGGAGACGCATCGAACGTATGGTCCGTTTGCGTCTCATCTCGAACGGGTTTGCCAGTCAACCTGTCTAGCAACTCGTTGACGTATCCAACACCCCGGAGAGGACCCAGCAAGTTACTATGTCTATTTCCACGGTTCGGTAACAATCCAATCTACAAAAATCATCGACTTACCCGGATTTGTAATACTTAATCAAATCACCATAGTACTCAGGTGCTGGGCATTCCTCTTTACGCTGAAAATGAATAAAATGGACTCCCAGTCTCGTGGAAGAGCGTCTCAAAGGCAGACAAAGGCATGAGTTTGACGACGTCGCCCTTGCTAAGCTTTACGCCGGGGACAGCCTTGTTGATCCTCTTCAAAATCGGAGGCACGAATGTGTCACCCCAGGCCTTTGCCGCTTTCTCCTTGCTCTTCGCGTTCAGGCACATGGAGTCGTCCAACGTGTCGTTCGCCTTGTGATGGTCAGTGAGCACCGATCACCACGTTCATGCAAACGTAAGCACTCACGCCATCTTCCTTCGAAATAACGATTGATACGCTGATCGGGTACACGTGTTGACTAGCGGCAGAAAGACCTTGATGTGACCAGTGAGCTAAATGTACGTAAAACCGAGGGCGAAGATAGACCTTGTGTCCAGTGTTCGCCTGAATATACCACACGTTCACTGTCCGATGCCCGTACGAATGGTGGCTGGTCGTCATTGACCAAATGCTCGTACCACGGATAGTGTTCAGTACTCAAGTCGAATGCTCTGAAAAATATCGATGAGGGAACTAAAATCAAGAAATACACCACACCTTCGCACCAAGAGGAAGTAGGTCGTCTACGTCCAAGACCCACTCGAATTCCCTCAGAAACTGTACTCGGTTCCAGAGTAGGATCCCGCCTTCGTAAGCTTCTTGAGGGGCTACTTTAAATCCCTCGCATTGTTTGCAATGGGGAATCTCGATCTATTTCTCTCGAGCTACTACACTGTCACAACAGAATCTTGGCCACACCGCGAGTTACATACCAAATTGACCTAGATCACCACAGATCTATTGAGATGACTGCAAGAATGCGGCAAAAATGGTAGTGCCGTACTTGAACAACCTCCCGGTGCCCAGGTGGCACTATGTACACTGCAGTCGGGCAGTATGGAGTGAGCAGCCCAGGTCCGTTGCACTTTCTTGAGAAGTCCAAGACTTGTGGTCAGTCTGAGGTGGTGAACGAGAGCACGAGTGCCAGTGTCCATAGTGGAAGTAGAAAACAACAAAGCGAGCGTGACAAAGGCCACACCACGCCAAAAGCCCCTACGACGACAGCTGCACGGTGAGGCCTGCTACGGGAAGACACAGCCTTTCTTCCTGAAGGAAAAGAGAAAGCGTGCTGTCGTTGCAAGGAAAGATGGAAGGTATTGAGGATGTGGAGCGAGCAGTGCGTGGAATGTTGCGTTTGCTGAGGTGGCTGTCTCAGGAGGGTTCTTTACTCCACGAGTCCATGACCCGGCGTACGGCGGGAGATTGCCGCCCCAATCAAATGCCAGACCGGTGCCTCAAGTTATCTAAGTTTCTGCCAGTACCTAACTTCTGCTCAGCCCCCTTCAGGTGCATCCGACATGCTAGCCTCTACGCCGATGGGGCCGATATCCTCCAACTCTAGACCTGCTTTTCCATGCCCATGGAGACAAGCGGCTATTGGCTCGACACAGCTGGCCTCGTCAACTTTATAGACTGCTTCATCTGCAAACGCCGCTGCGAAAACACCATCAATGGCCTGTCAGTAGAAGGCAAACTTAACTCCCTTGCCATCTGGGCTGGACTGACTAATGGTGTGTGTGTCTCCCCATTCCCTTGCAATTCCTGTCCGACGATCCCGACGTATGATCTTCTGTGGCGATAAAAGAGTCCGAAAGATAAACGAGAAAAGTGACATTGATGCGGATGTAGGGCTCCATACACATCGAATATAAGACATCTTTCAGAACTACATGTGTTTTTTTAATGGAGAATGGTACTGGCCTGGTGGACGACCAGCCGTGCTCGTCGGGTGGTTACTGTATTGAATCTTACCTAGTCCGAACTAATCTAATTCAAGAGGAGTGAAGTAAGGCCTAGTCCAAGTCTAAATTTTGTGTCCACGGTGAGAAGGCTTGAGCACACGATCCACACCGGAAATTCGCTCAACACCAATGTCAAATAATATTGCTCAGTACAGTCCCTCATAGACGTAGTAGAAGTCGACCAGACTTAACAAAGTAAGAAATGATGAGCACGTTCATGAGGACCAAAGAGTATTTGCTCACTTTCTCCCACCACGCCAACTGGACCCCCGGACGCTTCATCCCTCTGATATGTTGCAGCACAAAGGAGGGAGTCGATGGCCAGACAAAGAAGTGCCACCATTGTCGCGCCTTGCTCCCAAGTATTGCCTCGACGGCAGTGCGTGAAGCTTTGACGGCCGCCAGAGCACCTTCCTTCTTATTCCACTCCGACCCCCAAACATCCTCCACGCAGTGTATACAGGCGCACCCATGTTTGGCGAGGACAGCAGCCCACTGACACCATATTACATGTGCTCATTCGGGAGGTCCACGACTGCTCACCCAAGCAATGAACAGATTACCCCGACTCTCGTTGTCAACTATATCTTGCCCGTGTGCATCCATATAGGTATACTCCATCGTATCGTCTCCAGTGGCACTTTCGTCGTCTTCATAGAACCAGGTGCTAACCGCTTCTGTTCATTCCAAGCCGCACGAACCCCGTCTTCCACCGTTTATATCCTAATCATATCGAACGATGGACGACGATGTAATCAACACCCTCCCTCCACCCATTTGAAATCGCACATTGCCGGATGCGCTCCACATCCGAACCACGCAGCATCGGGACATACCGTTCACAGAACCCACTCTGCTCCAGGTCGGTGACAAATTCCACACTCCGACGACCAATCATTTCAGGAATGAGATAAGACCTGGTCTGCGTCTGGACATGACGTTGCCAATATCTCGGAGAGTGTGTAGTTGAGTTACATGAAGAAGATCTACATTTTGGAGAGATCTAGAGGTGGATGCTCCCCGTTTGAAAGGGGAGTATATTCATCTGACAATCCAATGCATGTTGGGGGATGAAGCGACCGTGACGAGACTTGCGCTGGGACGATTGCAGTTTCGTCTTTGGAGTACTTCTCAACAGGGAGCGAAGGACTTGAAAACAGTTTCGACACAAATGCATTCAAGGAGTTGCAGAACAGCGACACAAACGCCGAGTCAACTAGATCCGAGTCCTCGATAAACGACGAAATGTAGTACGAGCAGCTCCCCGCAGAGTGGTTAATGCCAAGCAGATTCTCGTCGTTCTCAGTTCCTTGGCTGGGGCTCGCTACAAACGACGCATGAACACCATACTTGGACACGAGTTCCTGATCGAGTTCCTCCGCCTTGCCCTCCCTTGCCTTTCCTGATTTGCACGACGAAGATGCCTCGTTCAGCGTGCTGAGCATTCCGCCGGGTTTCCGTTCGCTCAGTTGAGCACCATAGAGGAGCCCGACACAGGCCGCGTCATCCACGGTGGCAATAGCTGAAAATAAAATGGCATCGCTAACCAGGTGACCATTATAGCCAACGCTGTCCTTGAACGTGTGGCGTAGGACACAAGATTGGACAAGCTCGTCAGCAAGGTTGATGCAAAATCCATCAAACCTATATTAGCCAATGGCAGAAATGAGTGGTCCTTTCCCCTGGAATATCATCGATCCCGTGTCCGAAGGATCGTGCGCCTGAAAACGCCGAACAAAATCGGCCTGGGTAGTGGAAAGCAGATCACAGTCTGTAGGGGCGATCTTGTCATTTACTGTCTCGACGATGAAAGCAAATAGGTGACGTAGAGATCGCGCATGAGCAAATCACGCTTGATCGGTCTCTATTCGACACTGAGGAGGACCGTATAGAGCTCATTGCGAACATAGTTGGTCTTGTTCGTCAACACCTGCGCAAGGTTATCCCACTTGACGCCCAAGAGACGTGCGACACACTCTAGGACAGGCAGATTGGCGACGGATGCAGACTCATCTTTGCCATCTGCCTCTGAATTGAATGTTGCTCTAGAGGAGAATGGCAACGAGGATCGTGAAGATGGATGCGAGGTGCTTTGGCTTGAAACCGAGTGTGCGCATCACACCACGGACGTCCTCCGTGGCGATCGCATGGCACTTAAAGGTCAGTTGGGTAGACGGTAACACCCCGAGGAGGCTAAGAGCGCATACTACGAGGGGTCTTCAATGTTGAAGTAGTCTCGCTCCTGTGGTTTGCTCCGGACAAAAACTGGTAAAAGATGTGAAACGTGCGCTCCTCGTGCGCGAGACGGGCCAGTCTGGATTTGTCGAGCACAAATGCGAGCACTTTGGCCAAATCGATGCGGCCTCGCTCGTCGAAATGAAGTCCGAGATAATGGCTCTGACAAGATGCATTCGGATTTGAGACAGTTCTTGTGTTGCCAAGCGCGTCGGGGAGGGTGTGGAGCGCCTTGATTTAGCTCGCTGTCTGGAGTTCTTTCTTGGAGTGGGCAGATAGACACAAAACTTGGTCGACAAGTAGACGTAAACTGGATGGCTTTCCTGAGCCGGTGATACCTCTAGAGCGAAGAACAAGATCAGTAAACGGAAGAGAGCAAAAGACACGAGACCAGAAGGAGACACACCAAACAATGACGGAATGCGACTGTTTCGTGCGGCGCATGAGCAAGTAAATCTGAGCAACGAATTCGTAGAGATGGGGTTGGAGCAAACTGGAGCTAGCGAGCAATAGGTCAGTCTCCTTGTAGTAGCATTCTTCATACACTTTGGCACTGATGTCGTCGACGTTTGCGAGGGACTTGTAATGGTTTACAGCGACGAGGCTGGAGGTGGACGAGGTCGCCAGTGTTGACGGCGTGTGCGAGAGCGATGAGGAGGCCATTGTGAGGCCAAACGATGGAACGCGAGGAGAACGAGGGGGCAAAGTAAGAAGAGAAATAAAAAGCAGGCGTGGGTGACAGAACGCTGAGAGCGTCCATGACAGCAAGTCATGGCTGTCAATACACGTGGGGTTTTCTTGTGCTACAGGTACGCAGCAAAACAAATGATAACACAAGGACAGAGAGGGAGGATCATTGGGGCGAGCTCTGTAGCTGGAATATAGCCGGGCTGGTCATCAGACTATAAGGCCTAACCAAGGCCCAAGTACTGACAGAGGAATACAACGCCTTTACTGGCTGCATACAGTAATGTGAGAGAACACATTGGAGTAGATACACTACTAACCGTCCCTCCTCCTTAGTATGCTTCCTCAAAGCCGCACTCCCGCAAGCGGCTCACTTTAGTTGCCCGCTGCATCCAGATCTCCGCCACACATATCCTGCCTTGAACTGTATCTCTCGCAATGCCGGACAGTACCTGTTCCACGCGTGAATGAGCTCCCTCAGGACGACCTCTTCTAGCTCTTTTGGACTTGCTGTCCATCCTACATGCGAGATCGACGATGACGATGACGATGACGTACTGAACTTGGCTTCGTCGAGTTCACCCTGTTCAGGACTGTCGACCCCCATAAGCATCCCTAGTGCGATTCGAATCGATCGATGTGGATGATTGTGTGCACTGAGGCTGTCCACCATCGCGCCGACACTGTCAACGCCAAGGGGCATAACTTTGAACACGCAGACGGACCGCAAGCGAGGGCATTAGCCCAAAGGAATGGGCGCCCATGCCCAATACATACCATTTCCTGCATATACCCGGCCCTTTAGCATTGCACCTCGTCACGGAAGAACAAGCAATTTGAGATGGGCGCACCTCAGTTGGATCTCCTTCTTTATACATAATCTCGGGTCGCTTTAGGCGACTGAAATGGTGGAGGACAGCGTAGGGGATTTCGTCATCCCACCAGCCGATGAATAGGGAGACTCTCGAGGTCCAGGCAAGCACTCTCTGTTTCGATATCTTTGAATGCTTTCTCCAATGCAGTTGGGCCACCCATGGGGTCTCGGAGGCTGAGGTGTTTTAGTCGTCGTTGACTGCAGACAACGAACTTAATTGTCGCTAGTGGTCCCCAGTGGTGCACAAGATTCGGCAGCACATTGTCGGGTAAGCGGAGCCAAGGGAGGTAGTTTCTGATCCGTAAGTCGGCGACGCGGGGACACTTTACCAAGAGTTCTGTAAACGAGTTGATGAATTGGTCGTGTGGCTCAGAGACGTAGGACTGCCAAGATAGATTTTTGAGTTGGGAACTTGACATCAATGACGTGAATGTGAGAGGATGAACCGGACCACGGTGAGAAGGGGGAAAGAGCTGTAGGGTGGAGGGTATGCAACGGCTGCAAAGTAATCACGCCGGGTAGCAGGACGACGACAAAGCCCTGTGGCCAGTTGTCGGTCGTGTCGAGCATTTCGCAAAGTGCCTGTAGACGTAGCAGGTCCAGTCGAAGCGAATTGTCTGATTACATAAACGTATGGACTCACGTGCCCCCCTGAACAACAACCTGCCAGCTTTCACCAGCACCTCAACTGCACTGTAGTGAAACTGCTCAGCAACGTATGAGGGCGGGAAGAGTAGAGAGCTAACGTCTGCGCAATTTTCCCTGTTCCATTTTCTTCCCATTCTTTAAATCAGGTTTAGGGTTTTTTAGGGTTGGGAATCAGCATTGCAATTGCAATAGTGCACTTAGTCTGGTTACATAAACGTATGGACTCACTTGCCTCCCTGAACAACTCGACTAGGCCACATCTTTCACAGCAACCTGCTAGCTCACCATTTGTCTGTCACAGCCCTCGACAACGATGACAGGATCTTGGCTTCCGCCTCTTGTCCGTCGCAGGCCATGCCCGGGATCATCTATTACTCCCCCGACGATTACCCTGCATCAACTTGATTGATTGTTTTCATGCCGTCCACGCCCGGTCTACTCCCTCGACACGTTCTCGCTCACTATCCACCTCATCCTTGATAACCCCTCATTCCAATTCAACACCAGCTCGCGCGCAGAGCGTATGCAAGTTTTCAATGGTCACTATTGACGAGGGAAGCGGGCAGCAATTGAGGTGGAGCGTATGCGAACTTCTGTAAGTCACCGCTGGACGTTGGGTTCTCATTTTCTAGTGACTGGAATTGTGACCAACTGTATGATATAGTTGGTACCCCAGTGTGAGCCAGGTGTTTCCGCTCGGTTCCAACACTGTCATGCTCACTTACTGGCCGATAAGGCCTTAAGGTCCCAATGCGATCGTACGAGATGGTAAGTACATCTAAGCGTTCACGCCCGAGCTTGACCGACTTTGTTAGGCCCCGGCTTCAACTTTCCATGTCGACGCGGTGGGCTCACGTGCCGTAGGCTGCACCGACACTCGTTAGGTGTGTGGAGTCGTGGACCGTACGTCGATTCCCTTGACGCTACGAGTGTGCTACAGATCTGATCGACTTGGCTCGCTTAGAGTCATGGCATACGCTACTTGTTGCGCCGTCCACACCCCTTCGTTTCCTATCGACTTTGACGCTATCTCCTTCGTATCGGCGCTTCTAATTGCCCTCAACATCTGACAGACCTGACACTTCGCCCTCTAGATCCAACTGGACCACTAGCCGGCTGTCGCAATTCGCTGTGCTCATCTCGTCGTATTGTCGCTCTCGCTTCCACAGCCTCCCTAGAAGCTCCTGGCAACTAATGGTACAGTTGCGTAGCCCGAGTCTTTTGCCACCGGGCTCTCTCCGTTTAACTCGGGCTTCTGTAAGTGAGTCTTCTACCTACAACTTCCAACGCTCTTATCAACTTCTTTGACCTGTCCCCGCCGGTAAGTATAATTTCGGAGCTCGCGGTGCTCTCTACGTTGTCGCGTGACTTCGTCTGATCCAGCCAGTAATTTCGGTGGTTCAAGTGAGTGGCTTGGTGCGTTCTTGACTTTCTCTTGACGCTGACGAGGCGCTTCCACAGCTAACGCTCCTAATGCGGATCGTCGTGGCTCGCCGCTGGTGCTGTTCATTCCGCCATCCTCGCCAACTTGTCTACCGTCTCTGCAGTCTCTCTGAACCCCTCTGACTCCATGCTTCATACTGTCACTCATATGGTACCCACTTGATCGGGACTCTACCTCTGGCGTGCACTCCGGCTAGCCAGCTGAACTTACCGCCATCCGTGTGTGTCATGCTCAAGGGGAACAAAAAGGATCCGAGAATCAGGGCGTTGGATCCAATGAAAGCGAGACAGATAATAAAAGTGTTGGAATGCATTGAAGATCTGACAACAAGCTAGAGGAAATGCGGAATGCTCCAGGATACACGACAAAGCCGAAGGGCGGTGACGGAGACGGTCTAGGGCAGCTCCAGACGAGTCAAAGTTAAAAGGCAAAAAGCGACAACTTATGAGACTGACTCAGGATGGTGATGTCGTCAGGGCTAGGTAAATTTGAAGTTGGGAGCGTGATTTGGCTCGCTAGTCAACATTGAGACAAAGGGACTGTACATATACCGTAAATAGTACCTGGGTGATGTTGCGTATTGTTGCTTCCGAGCGACGGGTTCTAGTCGTGCTTTGCATCGGACTGTGCCGGAAAGCAAAATGATTCATTCTTCCATTTCATTCGATCCCATGATACTCCATCCAACCTCGGACGCTCACCAGACAACTGAATCCCAGACGATCAGTATGGGTGTCATAGCATAACTTCATTACTTGAACAAGACAAGGTCGTCCGCATCAGTACTCTGACAGTAATATCCATGTCCAATCTGTGTTTGCACAACAACGACCCCTAAAACAATGTCGAACGTTTCAAAGATGTCCATGGCGAAAAAAAAAAAATCTATATAACCCCCACTGACGTTGCAGTGAAGTGCGAATACCATAACCATACCTATAAGCATATATCGTTCGTCTAGCTTAGTATTAACTTAAAATAGGGATAGGCACCCCAAACGAGAGAGAAATAGAGACAACTGAAAAAAAGTATACTTTCGCATTCGTCCTAGATATTGGCATCTCATCTTTGTGCTGGTATTCCTTGTTGACGATGAGGATGATGGGGACCACGCGGTAATGGTTCCCTCTGCTGTGCAGCTGCCACCACAACACCCGGTGGAGTCGCATGTCGCTCGGGAGGATGTGTCTCCACCTTGGCCTTCCGAGGCCGTGGCCTACCACCACCCTTGTTCTTGTTCGTATTCTTGTTCGTCTTCCCACCACTACTAGCGTCCGCCGTGCGCTCTTGTGGCTGCGTCTGAGCTTCCTCCGATGCCAACGTCGTCAGCCGTACACGCTCTTCCTCCACAGCCCACCACTTGAGGAAATCCGCCTCCTGCTGACGCGCCCGTTCCTCCTCTTGAATATCCCGCAACGACCGCTTGTCCTTGGACGCAGACGCCATCGCCCCCTGCAGCGCCTGCATCCGCTGTATCTCCGCAAACGACGATGGTGCTGTCGTTGTCGTTGAATGGGGTACTGTGGGCGCCGCAATGGGCTGTACGGGCGGCAACGTCCATGCACCACCCAACCTAAAACAAGCAAGAGCCAAGGTCAGTCATTCCCGCCAGTAAAGCCTCTTGGCATCCAGGAACACAAGCACGCACGCAGGTTTTTGCGGGCCAGTCCCCTTGGAACCAGACGCAGATATAGGGTGTGTCTGGCGAATGGGCGTGATGACGGGTCCCATGGTCGGGCGCGAGGGACCTGCGCTTGCTGACATGGTAGCCTTGGTAGTGCCAGTAGCAGTAATTGCACGACTCGGCGTCTGGGACGCAGAAGGAGGCTCAGGCTTCGGAGGTGTTGCAGGGTTGGATGGCACGCGACGTGGTGTTGGCGGCGCATCCAATGTCCACTGCTGTCCAGGAAGAGGCCCTGTCTGCCGTGACGGACTGACACCCTGGCCAGTTGCTCTTGCAGATATCTTTGCATTCGCACTCATACCAAGACTCGAGTCTTGGCCCCCAACCATCCTTGAATGTGCCTGCCGCTTGCCATTCTCTGCCTCCGCCATGATCGCCTTGAGATCCGTACTGTAAAAGACACGTCAGCCACACCCAAAAGTAAAAGCACTAACACGACGAGAAGCAACTTTACCGAGGCGTCGCTGAATTCGTCTTCCATCCCAGTTTAGCAGACTCGACAACAGTCGCCGCGACCGAACCAGGCGTGTCCTTGGCCTCGCCCCCATTTACCGGCACCGAATTCGGTTTGAGAGACGGTGCTGGTCCTCCATCCGCATCCGCATCGTCCATCATGAAAATTTCGTCTCCCGTCGGTGCTGGCGGTGCAGACATCGACGGACGAAGCGCTGGACTCACCGTCGGCGAATGCACCGTCAATTGTCGGCCTGCCATCTTCC
>JBBPKD010000713.1:0-15536 GCA_038089075.1 Singerocomus inundabilis
CTGGGATGTCTTGTGAGTATCGACAGTCTTTTCCGCAGCCGCCTCAGGAGGAGTGTTCTGTGCGTCATCTGGAGACTTCGGTACGGCATTGGATGTACTAGGCGGCAGCACCTCGTTCTCACCAGAATGGGCAGATGAAACAGGGGAGGGTGCCTCCAGCAGTGTCAGTGTGGAGGGAGAAGAATGAGATAATCACTAACCTCATCATAATTGAATTTACCACGGTGTGAGGCTGACAGTACCTCAACCTATCAAGATGGGATAGTGATTTCTTGCTATTGGGAAGGAAAAAAATAGGTGAATACCTTGAGAGAATTGGTTTCACCACCTTGATTGTTGTTCTCACCACCTGAGGTTGAAGATTGTTCATCTGGTTGGTTGTGGCAAGTAGATACCTAACAGAGTATCAGATGGAATGAAGCTTACTCATCATGCTAATGGTGTAAAAGAAATGTGCTCACCAGAAAAGGTCCATAAACATCTGGGATAATATCACCAAGATTGTGTATCATGATTTTTCCATCTTCTTGTCCAGTTGCAAGGTAGTTGTGATCTAGGGAGATGGCGAATGATTGTATCTGTTTGTCATCAACTATGGGGTCAATCAGAGAGAGAGATGTTGCATCGAGGAATGAAATAGAATTGGATGTGGTGATGGTGACGAATTTGCTGTTACCAGCCAGAGCGATGGACTCGACACCACCCAGAGCTGGTGATTCAGCAAGTTGCAATCCTGTGGATGTGGAGAAAGATCTGACTCGCTTGTCCTTCAATGCAGTGATAATGCATTGGCCATCATCGGTCCATGCCAGGGGAGTGATTGGCGAAATCGAGGGTGTGACAGTGTCGATGTGGATGAGCTCGTCGCCTGTGCGACTGTTGAAAATCCAAATGGGGCCACCCCAGCAAGTAGTCGCGATATGCTCGCTGTCTGGGGAGAATCGGATTCCAGTGACTACATGGTCATGTTTGAGTGGACCAACGAGTCTTTCCCCACTTGTGAGACTCCAAATGCTCGCTTTATTAGAGGCGGTCCCAGTGGCGAATCTGGCCGAGTCACCAGAAATGTCGACCGCACGCACATCCTCTCCTTTTTCCACGTCGACGACCTTTTCGTGCAGTTCCGCGTCCCACACGCTTGCACCCTCCATTGCCCCACACACTATCCAATTTTGATCCTTTGACACTGAAATGGCGTTCACGTCGAGTCCAGTCTGCCGTCCGACCTCTTGGCCGTCTGTGAGTCGCCAGCGTCGAATACTATCCCTACTTCCGCTCAAAAGGTGGGTTCCGTCAGGCTGGAAAGCAACTGCCCACACTCTGTCATTGTAACCCGTATCAAGAACTGTTGTTGGATCTTGTTGGACTGTCAGCATTCAGTATCATCGTTCCTCACTACATCTACCCACCGGTCTTTGGCAACGACATCGTCCCAATGGTACACGGTTGCTGACTTCAAAGAGTGGAAGAACTCTGAACGAGGCGTTTTGGTTTACTCGTGGAGCACAGAGTGGGCGAGAAACACGTTTCATCATTCTCATTGAGGGTCGCAGACACCTCGTGTCTTTGGCGCTTATTCCTTTTCATATCCGACTTTGCAATGACCAGGCAAGCAGTCAACATTGGTGGAACCTTTCCTCATTTCCAAACGTAGATTTTCCCTGTGACCTGCGAGTGCCCCTCATATTGGTTGACCAGCATTCTACGATCCATATTGCACCATACCGCCACACACCATCACGGAACACGCGTACATTCTCCAGCGAAAAGTATTTGTACCAACAAATTCCTTCGTACGACGAAAGACGTGTGTACGCACCTCCTACGCTCCGCGTTGCGTTTCTCTGGAACGGCTCACGCTTACTAGCACTGCCATTGACGTCACATTTATGGACATCGTGGACAAAGCCCTCATATACACCTCCTTGGCTCTAGCAATACCTTTCAACACTCGACAACAGATCCCCCAGAAATGCTGGAGAATTGCTCTCCATCGTGTGTTAACCTGAAGCTGACCGAGACGACCTGCAGAAGAGAAAAAGTTGTTCATCTGGTTGGTCGTGGCGAGTAGATACCTAAAGGATTGTTGACATGATGAAATGAGCCTGTCGTGCTAATACTACAGACAGAAGTACTCACAGGAAAAGGGCCATATACATCCAGGAGGATATCGCCAAAGTTGCGAATCGTGATTTTTCCATCACTTCGTCCGGTCACAAGACAGCCGTTATCGGGGGAAATGGCGAGCAACAGTATCCGTTTGTCGTCCTCCGCGATTATGTCCGGGGCTTTTATGTGGAGACATATGATACAGTTTCCCTGCGATTGATCCGGCACCCCATAGTTGAGCTATACCTGCGCTATGGCATCCACCTGCATGACATCAATAGTAATGAGTGCCGAGCTGGTCCAGACAAGGACCATGCATGAGAACAGGAACGTGAAGTGGTCCGAGCAAAGGAAGCGCATACATCCATCTCGCGTGTTTTCAGAAATTTTCCTAGGACAAGTGCCTTCTTTTGGAGTTGCACGCATGCTCTGTGACGAATCGACGATGGCAGGTTATGGACTCTTGATCAGTCGGGATAACTTCAAGTGTCTCGTCTTAGCGAGAAAGTTACCTAGCTAGGATGCGAGTGAGATTAAGCGTCAAAGACACGAGGCGTCTACGGCCATATTTCATTGACCCACTCCATGCACCACGGGCAAACCGAAACACTCTATTCTGTGAGAATACTATCGCGGGTCTAACTCAGTCATGCGCGGATTGCGACGGACTATAATGTATTCACCTATCGCGGGTCTAACTACATACGAGTCAGCGCGAGTAGGTATGAGTACAGTAAGATAATCTCATCTCAGTCGTGCGCGGATTGCGACAGACTGGGGTGATCGTAGTACATGATCGGTTCTATATACGAAAGGTAGACAAAGGAATACACAAAGGAATAGACAGATCATATCCAAGGTTTGAGAACAAAGATATCATATGACTACAGTATCAGTCGATGGCTAAAGTAACAAAGGAAAGAAAAATATACGCGATCATTTGTAACAAAGAATGTCCCTGCATAATACCTGACATTACACCTGCGGATACGCTTGCCGAATTCCAACATATTCTTCTACACTTTGAAGCCAGCAATTGCGTATCGTTTCGAGGATGTCGTCAAAAGAGACCGGTCCCAGTGCGTAGTCGTTCCAAAAAAATATGTGGGTAATGCTGACAATTCGGCGAGTCTTTGACACTGGCCACGAGAGTACGGTGTGGGCAGTCGCTTTTCAGCCTGACGGAGAGCACCTCCTTGGTGGGGGTCCTGACGGAATCCGACGCTGGCGACTCGCGGACAGCCAAGAAGTCGGGAAGCAAACAGGAATGGACTTGAATGCTATTGCGGTGTCAAAGGAGTGGATAGTGTGCGGGTCAGAGGAGGGCGCGAGCGTATGGGACGCAGAGCTGCATGAAAAGATCATCAATATCGTTCAGCAGGGCGTGCGTTCGGTCGACATTTC
Organism: Singerocomus inundabilis; assembly: GCA_038089075.1. Classification (NCBI taxonomy): domain Eukaryota; kingdom Fungi; phylum Basidiomycota; class Agaricomycetes; order Boletales; family Boletaceae; genus Singerocomus; species Singerocomus inundabilis. The sequence continues at coordinate 3,514 of JBBPKD010000713.1, forward strand.
CCCAGACTTGACCAGATTTGCTACTGGGACGTTTTCTGGAGCGACCATCTGGAGTATCACAAGCGGTGAAAGGCTCGTTGGTCCACTCCGTGACAACTCAGATAATGCAGTCACTGCAATCAAGTTCTCGCCAGATGGCCTGCGTGTTGCCACATTCCTCTCGGACCTCTCTATTCGCGTCTTTGACAGCCAGACCGGTGCTGAACTCATCAACATTGAGACCAACGCATCCACAGAGTGGATCGTCAATCAATTTGCATGGTCCCATGACAGTCAGAATATTTTTGCTGCATCGAACAACAACAAAATCCGGTGTTTCGCTACATCTACAGGGTTGCACCTTGCTGAATCGCCCATGCTCGGTGATATTAGGTCTGTTGCTCTCGCCAGCAATAACAAATTGATTGCTGCCATCACGCCTACCTCCATCTTCTTCCTCGATGCGACAACCCTCTCTCAGATTCAGCCTGTAATCGAGGAGAATGAAGGAATATATTCAATCGCCATTTCTCCGGACAGTACCCTTCTTGCGACTGGACGGGGTGACGGAAAGGTCACGATTTGTAACCTGGAAGATGTTCTTCCAGGCGAGTATGGCCTTTTTCATGTAGGCACTCTTCCTCCATTATTACAGCAAGTTGTACTGACTACATTACATACATACACAGCAGGATGATCATGGAAAATCCAATCCACAGGAGACTCATACCAGAACTGATGACAATGATCTCGAGGTATTTGTATATTTTTTTCCCCTTCAAAGTGAATTCTCACGATCCTGTAGGTCGAGGTACCTTCAAGCGCGCCCGTCGCTGAGTTCGATTTTGATGAGGTTGGAGATCACTACATTTGTTTCTGCCGTTCATGCTAACGCTGCTGGAGGCCCCATCTCCTGTTTCCTCTGCTTATTCTGGTGAGAACGAGGTACCGTCGGTCGACGCATCCAATGCCGTACCCGTGGCCCCGCCTCAGGAGGCGCCTCCAGAGGGGTATCATGCCACTAGCCAATCATCTGGGTCGTCTCATGACCTTCCAGCCTTCAGAAAGTGGATCCAGAGGTTCAAGAGAAGTAAGACGGACCCGACTTCGCATGAGCTCAATCGACTTCCTCGAAAGTCGCGTTGGCGAGTCGCAGGACGATCCCGTCCGCACTCGCTAGCGATAACAGATTCCGTGAATGAAGGACCTTCGAGGATCGCTGCAGGTCGACCTATCCGAGTGAGTCTCCTTGATATACAATCAGGTGTGGTGTACTAAACATATCATAGCGAGTAGTTGCGAAACCTGTAGTGAAACCAAAGGTTCGTTATTCATATAGACTGTATGCTGCGACTCAGTGAGCGTTGCAGTCAAAGCCACCCGCCCAGAGTACTGATCATAACCGAGCCAAAAAAGTTACATCTCACAACAGACCGGGTCCCGCAGATCCAAACCAATTGGTCCCCGTCTGTCTTTCATCGTCATATGACATTTCACGATCGCTTATTTGCAGCTAGATGCAACACACAGCCGATGCCTCTACTGGGGGAGCCTATCTCACGGTTTGTGTTCTTTCCTTACGCTTATGTTACGAGACTGATGGTGAATCATATCAGGAAGAGTCGGGAAAGACTGTCCTTCGCTTGAGCTGTTCGATCGCATTTCCGTCGTGGATGTGTTGCCGACCACGTACCGGAGACGGAACCCATTCTTCCTAATAAATTCACAGCATTACGTTTGCGTATAGCCCCCCCCATAACTGCCTAGAATCTTCAGTAAACGTGGCAGGCACATATAAACAGGAGCGGGATGTCACACCACTGTCCGGTGATGGACTCGAATCTCTAACAAAATCCTCGGTCGTGATTCGCTTGTTCGTTAAAACCCATGTCGTCAAACAAGCAATCTGAAACATAGTATTTACGGTCCTGCCTTGTCCGTACTCTATCCCACATCTTCTTGGGTACACGTTATCAATGAATGCAATGCCCATTCTTGTTCGACACATACCGTCTAGTCTATTCTCCGCACGACCGAAATTTACGCCGAAAAGCGACTGAACCATTCCTTGATACCGCGTGCGCTTTCCTCCTTTGCCCAACCTGTTCCCCAGATACAACCGTCAGCATCCGAATCCCAAGTCACGGGTACTAACAGGGAGAAAGACACGAACGTTCATCCGGTACGTTTGGGTCCCGCGCACAGCGAACCCGTGGGAGACGCCAGAGAACACTTGGATATAGTAGCCCGATTTATTGCTCACCAAGATGTCCTCCGCACATCGTCGTGACTCGAGCGGGAATGTATGATCAACCTCTGTTGTCAGCGCAAGAACGCCGGTCGACCGTGAGCATGTGCAAAGGGATGAAATGTCCTGGTTCACGACGATCACCTGAACAGGATTAGAGTATGGGACCTGTCATGGCGATAGTAGTAGTTCCGTAGAAGTTGTGGGGAAGAGGTAGATAGATGGTGACGCACTCTTGGTCTTCTGGAAATGGCTTTCCTCTAGGAACGCAGGATGTGCGACTGCACCTACGAGGGCGACATACGTTGAGTGACATAGGTAGCAGGCATGGCAGAACACGTTACCAGCGACGATGGATCCCTCTCCAGCCAGATCCAGCACAAATGGCGCACCGAAACAGTAACCTGAAGAAACATTCACGTTCTCTCAGAACGAACAGATCATTCTACGAGGAAAAGGGTTGCAATCTACATACCGACCACAGTGTACTTTGTGGTCTCGGTCCCTAGTAGAAAGAGAACAGACGATTCGAATTTCGAAGAGGAAAATACGTTTGCGACGTAGAAGACCTACCATACGTTGCTTTCACAGCGTCGAGCCACTTTGGAAAGGCTGCGCTCGCAGGAGCGCGTGCCTCCTCAATCCAAGTAAGCCTGTCACGGTCCGGGGGCAGGTCCTAGATCGGCAATCCGAAGAAATAGTCTGGTCCGAGGACAATGAATCGGTGCCCACACCGTCAACACGTCAGCATAATAGTCTTGGAGCGACTTGTTGTTGAGGAACATGGGTCCCCAGACATCAGCGAGGAATAAGAGCACTTTCTAGTGTGAGCCAGATGCCACACTTTCAGGTGGTTCTGTAATGTACGTGTTCACTCCGCCTAGCTGTTCAGTCCGTCCTTCCTGGAGCAAGTCAGAGCTGCACAGCCAATGTTGCAATGCTACCATGACGTTTTGTCTTGCTTCAGGGATGCCCCAAAGCAGGGCAAAATGTCATGGTAGCAGATCGGCCCGGCTCTGCTCATGGCTTCAGGCCAGGTCTGCACAACGCTATCAAAATCAGAATCGCAACCGAGACGACCTGCAGGAGAGAATCAGACATATTAAGTGGGACATTGCATTCAGCCCCACCGCTGAATAAAGGCGGAAGACGACTGACGAACCAACTTAACCTCTACGAGGGTTTTCTGTAGGAGAGGTGTTCTCAGCAAACATGGTTGAATACACAAATGAAAGAGTGGACTAGAACCACCACGAACTTGATGGCCGTCAAGATGATCGTCGTATACTTAACTGTATGACCAGGCTAGTCGAACATCAAAAGCAAGGAGAGGTCCGTTGGATGGAATGACATGATTGCCCTGGGAGGGCATGACTTTGAGATGGTATTCTGCGTCCTCGTGAATGCTATGATACAATCACGTATGCGGGACGAACAAAGGGACTTATTGTCGAGTGTTAGGCATATCTGGAATCGACACCATTAGTATATCGACGACAGTGAACCCGAACCATTCCAGCAGGGCCATTACGTAGGAATGGGGATGTGACGTACTTCGAGTTCAGGAAATGTATATGTTCCAACTAGTTCCCCACTTTGGGCAGAAACACGTAAATGCCCTTATTGGAGAACGTTCTGAGGGATGCGCGTCATAAGTGGTGGGGGTGACATGGTCGCCGAATCCTGCAGCGGCCAGCCAGAATTATAAGCGGCACTCACAGTCCAAAGGGTGAATCTACCCTTCATAATGGGACGAGGTTTCATCAACGCTTGTTTGCTTGCCTTGTCGTTGCAACAGCGTCCCTTAGCTGGGTAAGCATATGCGCCACACTCACGAGGTGTCTGCGACCCGTGTTGAGAATGAGGAAGCGCTTTCATAAGGTACCATTACGCACCTCGGGTATACTGAACACTCGGTTCTTCGTAATCTGGAAGAATGGCGTGGACAAACACCGGTAGGTTGCAGCTCCAAAGCAACGACGGGGCCGAATTACAGACAATTGAACAAGGTCCGACAATAGTCCTTGACACTGGTCGCACGGATAGGGTGCTGGTAGTCGCCTTCGAACTTGACGGAAAGCATCTTTTGGCTGGAATGAACGACGGACTCGATTTATAGATGGAAAGGCGAACTGGAATGGATGTGAATGGCATTTCAATGTCAAAGGATAAAAATGGATGGTGAGGGCGAGTGTGTGGGATGTAGAGCTGCGTGAAAAGGTCTTCAACGTGGACGGAAAGCACGTGCGGTCAGTCGACATCGCCAGATGGCCACTGCTTGCCACACTCAAGGACAGGGGGTCGGATCGTTTGCTGCATCCACGGAGTTGCAGCTTGTCGAATTGGCAATCCTTGGCGAAGTCTCGTCTATCGCCCTAGCGAGCAATGGCAAATTCATTGCCACCTTGTGTCAAATTGCATCTCGTTCTTGGACGCAGCGACACTATCTTGGATTGAGCCTGTAATCGAGGACAGCGAAGACTTTTACACCATCGCCATTTCCTCGGACGGCAACTCTCTTGCAACTGGACAACGTGACGGAAAAATCACCGTTCGTAACATTTATGATATTCTCCAAGACACGTATGGTCCGTTCCAGGTAAGCACTTTTCTGTCAGCATAGTGAGTAAAGCCACATTCAACCACATCAATACTATATTAGACACCTACTCTTGAGGGACGGCCAGACACTACCCAGTCTCCAACCTCTGTTAGCGAGAATGACAAAGTACCTGATCTCACTTTCGTAAGATATTCTTGGTCCGTTGCTAGTATGGGTTGTGCTGACTATATTGTATTTGTGTATAAGGACGATGGTAACAGTGATCTTCTCGAGGTATCTCTTTCCTCTCACACTGTTAGCAAATGCTCGCGATCACATAGGTGGAGGTACCATCAACCACGCCCGCTGCTCAGTTCGAGTTTGATGAGGTTCATGATCATGTCATTTTCCTCTTTCCTCCGTGCTGACACTGCCGCAGGCGCCGTCCTCCGTCTCCTCTGCCGACTCTGGTGAGGATGAGGTATCACTGGTTGATGGTGTGCACATGACCTCTCGAGCCACGTCCGGAAGAACACCGGGATACCGACAAATTACCTCATGGCTTTGAATTGCTCAAAAAGTCGTTCCAAAGGGTCAAGAAAAGTGGCAAGGACCTAACTTCCCATGAACTCGATCAATTTCGCAAAACGTTGCGTCACCAGGCCAAAGGTCAGTCCCATTCTTACTCGCCAGCGAACCCAGGTTCCATGAGACCTTCGAGGATGGCTGTAGTCGACATATCCGAGTGAGTTCTCTTCCTCGATACTCTATCGCATGTGGTGTGTTCAATGTATCATAGCGACTGGTTGCGAAACCTGTCGTGAAACACAACGTTTGTCATTCTTTTAAACCTTGTGCTTAAGTCTAACTCATCAGACGTTACAGTATAATTTACCTTCCAAGGCTGTTGACCATAGACGGATCTCGCACCGGACAAGGTCCTGCAGATCCAAAGAACGTCGCCCCAGTGCGTCTTTGTTCATCATCACATACCATTCTGTGACGACTGATATCTCACTAGGTGCAATCAGCCAATGATGTATCCACTGGGGATGCACATCTCATGGTGCGTACTCTTCTTTGCACTCGTGCTGTGAGACTGAAAGTGAGTCACAACGTTAGCAAGAGTTAAGAAAGGCCGTTCTCCGCCTGAGTTGTTCGTTCGCATTTCCGGCGTGGATGTGCTATGGGTCATGTGCCAGAGATGGCACACATTTGTCTTGGTAGTACGTACAGACCCTGTGCTAAATCGCATGAATGTTTGTCATTCCTATCACTGTTTTATGAGAGTCCGCTGTACTACTGGTGATGAACGAGTGTCTTCCTAGGACATATATTGATCGTGCCCTTTTAGACTGACACTTCGTCATTATTCTTTTGACATGTTCCGTGACTTTTAGCTCGGTGAACAGCCCATAACATTTTCGATGTTGTCAAACGAAAGGTTGATCTATGCCTGCGTTGTTGATCTAACCAAGTAAGAGGATTCAAAGGCGCGCGACGAGTCGATTCTCAAGCTTCAAACTCGAATATCGAACGCTCAAGTCCGTTTGCGATCTGTCTCGCAATGCGGCTGTTTCATTCCACCTCTTCAGGGTTGCACCAGTGTTTTCCAGATCCAAAGTCCAAAGTCCATGGGAATAGCTGTGTCACGTGATGCCACCGAGATGACAGTCATTGAGGTCAATCTGGAGTAGAGCTGCAGTCGCACTTCGGTAAACCCAAGGATGGTCCGTATTCAGGCTCGCTTTGACGAGGCACTTATAGGACCAAACTTTTACATGTCTCTCTAGGTGCTGCACGATACCCAGTCATGTCTAGTACCAGTTCCACTGGCACGAACCTACGGAACGCACCTCTGCCACACGCCGAGATGGTGTCCCAGATGAGTGTCCTCTTGGTCACGCACACCTTTTTGACACTTCTCTTTCCCCTCGCTGCTGCATTGTTCCACTTCTCCACATCCCAGAGTCGTCGGCGGCCCATCTTCCTCCTCAATGTCACAGTGGTCTGCCTTGCTATCATGGTGGACATCATCAGTGAATGGCTCACTGTGAGTCCTCGTCTGGCACACCCGATCACGTGAATTGAAATGCACACTGCAGTTGAGCGCTATGATTCAGCGTCCGTGGTCTCATGCAGTGCGTCATTTACCTCTAATACATGGGACACTAAACTCAGGGCTGCTCGTCCAGTTTTATCTTGTTATCGGATTCTTGGGAATTTCCATATCCATACTTGCCGACCTCACTTTGTTTCTCCGCCTCATCGCCATCTACCCCCTCTCTTACATTGGTCCGGCGCGCTTTTACTTGCTCATCACGATACCGATACTCCTCAAAATTACTCGTATGGTCAATATTGTCATATTTATTAAGGCGTTGGCTACCGCCTGGAATGAGCCAGGTGGTACGGAACGGATGGCCATCGTATACGCCAAGTCACCATACCTCAAAATCGAGTGGTCAGCTCAGTTGATCGACAACACGTGAGTAATGGTGTATCTCCTCGATCTCAATGCCTATTTTGCATCGTTTTACCTCGTAGATATGCAACGCTCGTATTCCTTTGGAGAATCCGTTGCCACGCAGGCACCCGAATCCTGAGCAGGTCCAGCACAAGTAATGTTCATTCCACTTGCCGACGTACGATCCGTTGATCAGAAATTCCCCTCTTGTTGCTCATTAGTGACATTGAGCGACCGCGTGCGCACCATCACACGAATCGCACTCGCAAACTTCATCATACCAACCTTGTCCTCGGTTGCCCAATTCATCTGTCTCTATTCCCATGTCGACCTAGCAACCGTGAACCTACTTGGGGGTGTCAACATCATGCTGTCAGTCTTTGGTGTCGCTTTTGCGACTGTCTGGGTTGGAAACCATAACCTACAAGAGGAGCAAGCGTGGGAGTCGAAACACAACCACATGACGAACCTCACGATGCCCATGTTCAGAATATCAGGTGTGTATACGATGGATACAATGGATGGGTCCTTGTCGGTTGCTGCTTCAGCCCCTACAAGCAACCCGAACGAAGAACTAGGGATGAACACGGACACAGAGGTAAAGGTATAATAGATACTGTAACCTTACCTTTGTCGTCCACGTGTGTGTATAGTCTTTTCGGTTCTGTGTGGATTTTGACAGCGTCTAATCTCTCGCTTGCTTTGCTTCCTGGGTTTGGCTGTTGTCCGCGGTGTTCCATGATGAGCTGGCCCCCGTGGCTGATTAGACAAAATCGGGTCGACCCCTATGTGATATTCATACAACTTGGGGTATCGATTGGTCATCATCGTCCCCTTGCGAAGCCTGGTCTCGTCCTAACGATTTCTGTGCGTACACCCACTGCCAGATCAACTAGCCTGGGCGTGTCTACCCAACTGGCGACTCTAGTACGTACGAAGGTCGCAAATAAAGCACGAGGCTCAAAATTAATGCTCGGGATCCTGCCCTGAGATTTGAGATGTCAACGTGTCAACTGCCATCTGTCAGTGGCGGTATGCCACATTGGGCCCACCACGTTTACCGACATCTTCAAGGCCTCGTCAGTCAGTACTTTGGTATCGTCTCGCGTGTGCGACTAGACATACAGATCCAGACCTACACCAGAAGACAACTTGCACCGAAAAGTCGAACTTGAGTACCAGATAGACGAAGATGGCACTGCACATCGGTTCGCGTGAGTTACTGTAAGCGCAACTAGTACCTCCATTTTGACATGGGGTCTATAAAAGCCAAGTCAGGATCACAAACGATGGGCGCAAATGGCCATTTAGCGAGCGACCGCCCACAGAAAACGGCATACTTCGAAACATCTTGTCGGATTTCTCGAATTTCCCGCATCTTATCCATCACAACGTTACCTCATCGTCCGCTGAAGGCACTGCACGCAGAACCGCCTTCATTCACACCCCTCTCGCATCAATCTCTTCTCATTTTCTGGACTAAGGGATGAATCCCACGACGTACACACTCCGTCTCATAATGACAGATCGCAGGTAAGAAATAGAATGGAACCAGGAGAGACGTATAAGACGACGCTTGTGCTCGCATCGAATATGAAGCAATGTGTCTTGCTTGTGACGTGGAGGTAAGCCCAGTACAGCGTTCAACTCGAAACATGACGTATGTACGTGTGGGGTTTATGAAATTTAAGCTACGCAACGACTTACCACAAGGAAGGTTATGAAACAGAAGTGCGAGAACTGACACGATGGATTGCATTGACGGCGCTCAGTTCCAGTATAAGGCATCTGTCCCTGTGCAGAGCGTCGGATGTATGAGCAGAGTACGACACCAGATACAGAAGGTAATGGATACTCACCCAACGGCTTTTAAATCTGCCCTCAGTCCCTCCAACAGACCGTTGGTGTCCAACCTGACCCTCGACATTAGGCTCGTGAATTTGATCCAACTTCATCCAAAATGAAATAGAACTTGATGTCAACATGACTAGACCGGATGTCAGTGTTGGTGATTCAGCAAAAGACCAGCGCAGCAAATATGTGCTGACCGTCATGGAACTATGCAATCGGGATGAGAATTGGAAAGCTGGGTGTGACAGTTTTGATATAGATGAGTGAAATAAGAATTGGACTCACCACCCGTGCAGGTAGTGGTGAGGCGGAGTCGGGTGAGAACTTGGACTCCACCCACATGTTGGATTCGTGGACTGACGAAGTTTCTCTCCCTGTTCTTGCTACTCTGAATGTTCGCTTTACTGTCTCAATCCCGAATCTGATTGAGTCTCCGGAAATGTCGACCGCACGCACATTCACTCCTTTCTCCATGTCGACTTGGACCTTTTCATGTGGTTCTACGTCCTACGAGTGCTGACACCCTACTCGATCGACTGGTGTTAAGGACTATTGTTGGGTCTTTTTGACTCGTTAGCGCTCGACCCCAGCATTCCTCGAAACTACTGCCCACCGCTCTTTATGGTTGACATCCTTCCAATGCGTACAAAGTTTCTGGCTTCGAATAGTGCAAGAACGTGGTGTTAGTTTGTTAGCGGTGCGCAAAGCTGGTCGCTCGACATATTTCCTCCTGCTGAATATAGATCATAAACGCCTCATGTTTTTGGCGCTTATTCTGACTCGTATCCCCGCTAAGAAACTCAAGCGACCAACCTTGGCGGAGTCCCTTTCAAGGGCGATTTCACTATGTGACTTGTGAGTGCTCGTTGTCCCGGGAGTTTACTACGGGACGTATGTGCCTTCTCAGCTCTGACGAGGCCACGCCCTTGCTTATATCATGAATGTTTCTAAGTTGGAACTTGGCCTATGCTCACTGTTATTGACATTGAACGGGTATGCATTGCCCGTGCACAAACTTGTCTCTCCGAGACCTGAATGGCCCTTTTATATATACCACCCTGGACAACAGTCCACAGCCGCCGATTCCGAAAGACGGCGCGAAACATTCCCTTACCAGCTTCCGATTCCTGAATGGAAGTGGCAACCGCGCGCATATGCGTACTGTTCGTTGTTTTCTCGGCAGATATCAAGGTATAGGCTCGCGTAAAACTGACGTTACAAAAATGAGTACAACTAACATGGCTTCTACTAGCTCAGATACAAACAATGGTCGTAATTGCCATCCTGCTTGTTGCCCCACCACGTTGGGAAAGGATGCGGCGTACCCGCAGCGCCCTGTACAGCAAACGATAGGATAAACACCATGAGCTGGGTGCCGCCGTCGAGAGCTGTCCCCCCAAGTTCAAACAAGAGTAATTGCCACATGAGCAAAAACCCGATGGACAGACCAGAAGCAATACGCTCACCTGCAGCGACGAGATAGTTGTATTTCTGGAACCACCGCGGGTAGCGCGTGCGGATCCAATACTGGGAGATAAACGCGATCGTGAAGTACGACGTGACCGACGCGTTCAGGCTTATGGCGAGATTGCCCATGTACGCACTAAACAGACGACGAACGAACGAACGCATGAGACATGAGCCAAATTTCACCAGGATGGGGACATGAAGCGGCATTACCAGATGATGGGCGTATACAAATAGTCCACGCGCAACTTGGGCCAATACCGATGGATGATCCAAAACGGCACAGGCACAGCGAGCCCGATGAGGTACGCCCATGAAATCCACTGGTATCGCTTTCCCGCTGCGAACAGCTCGTGGCTGAGTCCGCCCCAGGCGATTGCCTGTGAGTTATATGACTGCGGCTGCCGGCCGGACCAAATGTTAGTGCCTTCGACGGACAGAAGTGCTTCCCGCTGGTTGCTGACGATGGAGTTCATGATTACTAGCAATGGATTTTTCTGGTGAGTGAACACGGGAAAAGCAGCTCACGCGACTCGTACCATAGTTCAAGACGGCGCCAAAGAGAGTCCCGATGATCTGGGCAGTGAACGAAGCCCGAGGTGGAAGCTTAGCATCTATCAAGATACGTTAATCTTTGCTTCTGGTAGTGCTACTCCCAAGAAAGACCATACACTGGCCAATCTTGAGGTCACGGAGCAGCAGGGTTGCCTGTATCATGGTGTCTAAAGACAAGCATCAGCTGAGCGCACGTCTCGCAAGGAAAGGGCCATGGAAACAAAACGCAACTGTAACTAAACAGAACAAAGTACAGATTGGCCATCGGTTTCCCGGGATGCAGGTACCCTGCGATCATCTGCACTAGAGCCTCTAAATAATGCGTGAGCTTAGTCGATCTGGGCGCGACGCGGACCCAGGAAAGACGAAGACGCACGAATCACAATAATGACGCCTGTCATAGCATACAGCACTCCGACGAAGAGAATAAATACGATCGCCAAGAGCACAGATATGATGAATCCCCACCACGGCAGTGTGGAATCACTTTTGTAGATGACCACCAGCGCCACCACGAACGAGCTCACGAAGATTGCATAATACCAGCTGTTGGGGACCTCGGGGTACTAGAGCACGCGGAATTGTTCAGTATTGATTATTGGAACCATAGAAACGACCAGAGGCCCACCTTGAGCATCTGAGCATAGTGAGGGTCTATGTCCTCTCCGGCCTTGGGCTGCTTCCGGATGCCATCATCCGTCCAGAACTTCCAGTTCACATCATTCCACCTGAATTCTTGCCATTGCTTGTAAATGTTGGATGGGGACATCCATCCGAAGGCCTCCCGCAGATCTTCGCGGTTCCAAAGAAGCAAATGAGTGAAAGTAGCTCCCAGTCCCAAGTTCGTAGTGAGGAGATACACGACCCAAGTTCCGGCATAGTATGGTAATCCCTGTTCTGCGAGGAGAGTGGGA
>JBBPKD010000714.1:0-15519 GCA_038089075.1 Singerocomus inundabilis
CTGACTCATCACTCCCCATATTACGTCATCAACTGTGCTTCACTTTCTACCATTTTTTTCCACGCACAGCTTGACTCATTCGCTTTCTGTCAGCATTATCTTTTAGTCAGCGCTCTCATTCTGCTATTGGCTGCTGTACCTATGACTCACTCTGACTCTTGCCCAGACCTGCCCTACAGCATGGTCTGTGCGCAGTATCCATAGGTATATAAGGCATGCACTCAGTACTATACGATAGCTTTCATCTCCCTTGCGCATACTCTGCCATTGTATTATCATAAGCAATATACTTGCTTACTATCTCCAACCGCCTCGCTTAGTCAGCATGCTCTTCAAGCCTGCAACCACTAAGGCGATACCCTAGGGATTACGCTACGTAACCATTCATCTCAGTACACTTGGTATTCACCAAGTACCCTTTGCCTCAATCGTCTTAGTGAACTCAAGGGCTACACTCAGTCCTACCCGGGCTAAGTGTAACAGGTACTTTACTAAGCCACCTTTGCAGGCAGGGTAGGAGAGGTAACAAGTGGATTAGGCTGAGGGGACACCAGTCAACTCACAACCCCTTATATACATTACATGAAGAGTCTAGGGTATATGGACATTAATGTAGGCTATGTAGGGTATAGGGGAAAGTCCATGAGGTTGCAACTAGGCAAGCCTCGATGTAAAGGTAAGGCCTATGGTTAGAAGATCAGAAGTATACCACAAGGCTAGAATGAGGAATGGAAGATCGATCACAAAGTGTGAAAGATCAGGGGGAGAATCGTGGCAGAGATCCATCTAGGATCTTGCAGGGTCATGAAGGGTGATCATACTGATTGAAGGGTAAAGGCAGAGATGTAGAAGGCATGGTAGTCTGTAGGTGATGATTGGAGAGAGATTAATGATCAGTATGAAGTCGTGAAGGGGTGAAGAGAGATAAGATAAGATTGTGAGTCATGTGACGAGGTGAAGGCGTGAAGTGTGAAGGGATGGAAGGGTCACATGATCAGGGAAAAAGAAAGGTCATGATTATTCATAAGTTCACAACAAGTACAAGCATTTGGATGAAAGGAAAAGTGTAACATTACCCCCTTTATAGACTTTGAGTGACCACATGAGATTCAAGCCCAAGTGTACTCATTTGATTCATGAATGGGGGACCCAGTCATGTTGGCATAGGCAGTATCATCATACATGTCATCTTCATAGTCTTTGATAGGGTCGACTGAAGCCAGTGGGGGAGAGGAGCAATAGTGACATTGGTGATGGGGTCAAAAGCCAGGAGGGGGAATGGAAAGAGGTGGACAAGCATGTCTCTGATGTCCCAAAGTACAATGGATAGGTGAGTGTTGGAGGGATGGCAGATTGGATGAATCATGGGATGAGATGGATGGTGATGCCAGTGGAGATCTGATAGTAGTGTGGTTGACTGGGAGAGAGGTGGGGTGATAGAGATTGCACTGGTTTTGTGTATGACCAGGTTGCCATAGCATACAGAAGGGGCATTGGTAGACTGTGCAGTCAACACATAAGTGTCCCAAGCAATGGCATTGGAAGCATGCCTCTTTATATCATGGATGTGTGGGTGGGAGTACCACTTGTCCTTCTCTGCCTGTCCAATAGGACTCTAACCATTCCATGATCAGTACTTTGTCAAGGGTGAGGGGGTCAGATGACACAGAGGGGGTGTGGTTATCTGCCAGAGCATTGACACAATTTAAGTTCCTCAAGTACTCGTCTAGATCATCCAGAAACTCGCCAAACTCCATTTGATATGCCATTTCTAGTAGAGTTGTTTCTACATTTGTGGTGACCAAGCTCATGATGGAGGTGAGAAATGCGGCAGTAGCATTGGCATTGTTGTGAGTGTGACCAGCTCCCATATGAAGTTGTTGGATTTGTACCAATGCGGTATAAAGGGAATGTAGAAGAGATCCCATGTCAAGATGAGCTTCAATGGGAATGAAGAGTTGGGGGTCTTGGGTAAACACATGTACACAAAGGGCATAGTTTGAATTTGGGTGGCCACTCCTCAGTCTATGGGCATAAAGTGGTAAGTCTACTAAAAGAACCTCATGTTGGGGTGAAGAAACAATAGTATCAAAAACAAGGCAAGCTGCCTTCTCTGTAGAGGGTGTGGCCACTAAATCATAGGTAGAAGGATGGGAGAAAAGTGGAGATGTATCAGTGGGAGTTCTGATGTGAGGAAACTCTTTCTCTACAATAACTATAGGGGTAGAAACTTCTGAGGTGGTAATGGAGGTCTCAGTTGAGAGTGAGAAGTTGGAGGAGGTCGAGATGGCCATGGTTGCAAGACAAAGGGTTTGAAAATAGTATGTGATGGTAGATGGGAGAGAGAGAGAGAGAGAGATGGGGTTCTAAAGTTGATATTGCTTTTTATAATCTTTAAGCAGGAGTGGGGTGTGAAATAGTTCTTTTTTTGTGATCCTGTTGCAAATCCTAGATGAGTGAGCAGACATAGAGACACAAAGTCAACCATACACCCTATAGAGTAGCCTATGACTTCGCAAGATATAATCTTGAGTACATGAATATGTTAAGCATCTCTTGTATTCTATCTGACTGGCTGGATGATAGTAGAGGGGATGTTGCTTTACCAATGTCAACTCACTCCTTAAAGCACAGGGGCTTAAGGCGACTTTGACAAGTTGATTAGGCTGAGGGGATTTAGCCAACAATACCCCGTATTTATACTACAAGTATTCTAGCATGGATCAAGCTATGCTAGGGTAAAGGAAAGATGGAAATTAAAGAAATGCACATCAAGTGTGTTCAGGGCTTGGCTTCTTTAAAATGGAAAGGAAGAGAAGCAAGTGGAAATAAAAAGAAGCACAATATGCACCTAAAGCATGGTGTGATAGAATGGAAGTGTGACTCTGTGAAGAGTGAACATGTGAAGAAGTGAAATGGTGAAAAGGTGACAATGTGATGAGTGAAGGTGTGAAATGTGAAGAAGTCATGTGATCCTGAAGATAAGATAAGATAAAGAAAAAAGTGAAAATAATACTGTTCCATAACAGATCCATAAGTCATCTTCTGGTGGATACCCTTTCCATTGGATCAGGAAGGAGCGGTGTGACAGGGAGCTGCAGTGGTGTAAAATCTGTTCAATTTCAAATTCCTTTTCTCCATCTATTAACTTCGGTGGTGGTGTGGAAGATGGGGTTCTATAAGCAGGATTCTCTCTAAATGGGGAGAAAAGCATGGCATGGAATACAGGGTGAATCTTCCAAGTCTTTGGAAGGCAGAGTCTGTAAGTTATAGGAGATAGGATGTCAGTAATCACAAAAGGTCCTTCACATTTTTGGGTGAATTTTGGGTTTGCTATTTGTCACTTTAGGTTAGTCACTTCTAGCCAAATCTTATCCCCTTTCTTGAATGGTTTATATCTGCCATGATACCTTTCTTTCATGCACAGATGGGCTTGGTTGGGGGCTGCTAGAGCTTCATTTCTAGCAGCAATTAGCTGTTTTACTTTAAGGTCAGTGGATGGAGAGTTAGTGTCACATATGACAGAAGGTATAGGCTTGGGTTTGTAGCCCATCATTAAGAAGAACAGTGACTGATTGGTGATGAAGTGAGGGCAGTGATTATGCACAAATTCTGCATGTGTGATTAGTGATGTCCAGGTGGTTGGGTGACTTCTGCAATAAATGCAAAGATAAGTCTCAATTTCTTGGTTCACTCTTTCAGTTTGGCCATCCATCTGTGGGTGGTAAGTAGTAGATAAAGATAAATCATTGTAAAACAAAATACCTCCTTGATGTGTACAAGGAGAGTCAGTAGATAGGGTAAAGGGAATGATTGGCTCATCCAAAAGGGATTCAAGAAGAGAAGAAAAGAAAGGTAAAGCTCCAGACTTACTATTTCCCTAGATAGGTGGTGTCGGATGTTACTCCTATGCTTTATAGGCAGTAGGACCAAATACAAAGTGGTGGCATGATAGTACGATTTGAACTGAGTGTCCAGACATGTTGGCTGAGACTTGGGACTTGAAAATGGCAGTACTGGGCACAGATCTGACTTGTTTGTAACTTGAGCTAAAAGAAAGCTGTATATTGAGTGTATGTACACCTGTTTATAGTCTGAGCACACCTGGGACTTATGTAAGTAGTGTAAACTTGATGTATAGGTAAATGCGGTTCATCCAAAACAAATAGAGTGAAAAGACATGAAAGGAATGTGTAGAGAGTGTATGAAGTGTCCGATAAGCTAAGTGTAATAGGTTCAGGTATACCTGGTGGGGTCCACAGTGTGTTCAGTATGATAGAAGGTTTTAAAGATGAAGTGGGTCACTCACCAAAAGGTTTGCTAGACATTGGATGTCTAAGGGACATGGACTATGGGGACATGGACACATTGCAGAGACCCAGCTGTGTGCTGGATGCCTGGTAGTGAAGGGGTTGAGTTAAGGCGATCTAGGTTGTGTACATGGGTGGGGAAATAAACCTTTACAACTGTAAGAAATGTCAGTTCCTTACATCCGTGAGTGACTTGAATGCTAACTGTCCTCAGTCAGCGTGCGATGCTTACATAAGCATACTGGGTGCGAAAACAATGCGGTTGCCTGCTTGCCACCTCTTTGCCCATCTACTCTCATCCACCTTTATTCAATCTCATCAGCATTTCTATTATGTCTGCCTTTCTCACTGAAATCATCTGTAACAACAAATCCATGCTTCCCAGACCTGACCCAAAGATGGTGTTGCAAGCAAAGTATAACTGTGCCCTTAAAAACATTCTGGCACAAGCAAAAATGATTCCTAATGATAAAAAGGAGTTATTGGAGGAGCAAGAGATGTGGATAAAGGAGTGGATGACATGCTTGGTACATTGGGCCATACGTTATGTATCTTGTACTCCTCTGATATGCTTAGGAAACATTGAGTGCTGTGCAAACGGATGCAAAGGAGGCTGGGCTGCCGATCTGAATCGCTGAGGGTGCTATGGCACAGCTAGGTGAGGCTGGGGGCTGGTATGATCTGTGGCAGAGTCAAGGTGCCCAATGTATGGAGAAGGAGGTGCAGGCTGCCCTTCAGGCCTCTTTGTCTATGGATGCTGTTTCTGGGCCCGTAGGTGGGCCTAAGTGTGCCATGGAGGTCATAATTGAGCACTCACATCCCAAGCAAAAGGTGAGTGTTTAGCGCGCTTCAAAACAGCAGCCCTGATGTGAACTATAAGCATACTCAATCTAGTGTGGCCGAACCAGCTGAAGAAGTGGTGAAGACCGGCAATGATTTCGTTTACCATGATCAGCCCTGTGTCAGATGTGTGCATCTTGACATCATGTGTCAGGGGAAGCCCCAACAGACATGTGAGCTGTGTTGGCAGCATAAGGAGAGGTGCGAGAAGTCAGCTGGCAAGCCTTCCAAGTCGTCCAAGGTGCCCATGCGAGCCAGGAAGTTGTCTGGTGAGTGGTTAGGTTCCTCTCCTTAATGCTTGTTCTTATCCCTGCTAGCTTGCCCTCATCATCAGCTCTCACCTCCATCTATCATCGCAGATTCGGATGTTGAGATGGTGTCCCTCAAGAGGGAGGGTAAGTGTCATGCTAACCCACTGGTTGCTAGTGGTTCTGACCAGTCTGCAAGCTCTGTGCTGGTCGACCAAGTGAACCAGATGGAGCTTGCTGTGTGGTCAGTGCAGGCTGCTCTTAAGGCTGCGGAGGTGGAGATGGGAAAAGCAGTCCAAGAGCTCACCGAGTTGAAAAGTAAGCTCAGTTTGTGACTTCATGTACTATGTCCGTGTCCCCTTGTTGTAGTCCCTGTCCCTGTCTGCAAACCTTTCAGATCTGTGCTATAGTGAGAGAAATGAATGTGAGCTAAGTATAAATCAAAATGAAATGACTGATGTCCATATCTGTGTATCCTTTCTTCTCTGCCTGTATTCTTTGTCCGATGAAACAATAGGTGTGACATTCTGACACATGGATGAAGTCTGAATCAAATATCGTATGTCTGGGATGTAAGGGAACTTTGTTAGATGTGAGAAGGAAGGGTGGTCTGTGACCTGGAATGATTGTACTGTTTGTGCATCTCTATAGTGCTAGCCAGCTGTGTTTCTCGCTTTGTTAGATATGGGTATAATGGGTATAAAGCTTCAGACAAATACTGGAGTGAAAAGGGGTTGAATAAGATCACTGGACTAATCCCAGAGTGGAACAGAGATCTCTGGGCCAATACCAGGATAGAAACGGTTGTTGTACAATGATATGTGGTTGATATTATTATGGTGTTTGGGAACCAGGTGGTATGGGTTATTTGAGGCTGCCCATTTCTAGGTCTTCATTGTCTGACTCTTCTATGTCTTTGCCTGCCATCTTGTCCAAGTCTTCATCGTCGTGACATGTTAAGTCAGTGACTGATATTGAAGATGTAGACCTTGTGTGATATAGGATGAGTCAGAATGCTACATAGCATAACTTAGATACTATTCCATCCAACTTGGCCAGGATATATGAGCCTCTGGTCATTCTGTGAAGGACAATCATTGGTCCAATATATTGAGGCTTTGTCTTCTGATTGAGCTTCTTCTCTACCTTTGAATTTCGGACCAGGACTAGGTGTCCAAATGTGAAATTGTAGTCCTTGATCTGGTTCTTGTACATGGCTTTGAATTGCTTAGATGATGTAAACTGTGCAGCAAGAACTCTGTTTTGGATGGATTAAGTCCTCACATCACTTCTGCAATTGGTGCATGCACCAACCTATTAGCTCAAATATAGAAAGTGGGTCAGTGTCAGGTAGAGGAACCAGGAAGGTTGCTTCAGCGAGATCGAAGGGAAATAAGGGCTCTATACTGTGTGCCATGAAGTAAGGCGATAGGCCAGTTGCTTTTGAAATGGTGACTCATTCAGCTCAAAACACTGAATGCACTGTACAATGCCAGTGCACCTTCCCTGGGGTGCTTTTCATGATGGCCTCCTGGACATCGAAATGGTGGCACTTTACAATCCCATTTGCTTGGGAATTGTAGGGGCTTATCTATATGTGGCGAACATTGTGTCATGCCAATAGATGGTTGAGTGCTTGGATGAATGCCGGACCATTGTCGGTCATGATCTCTACCACCAGACCCCATCAGCATAGAATGTCTTCGAAGATAAATGCTGCAATTCCAGCAGCGTTTTCAGACTGAAGCATCCTCCATTCTGAATATGTGGTTAGTGCACAGCGAGCATGGATAATATACTGGTAACTGCTGGCTCTTGGCATGAGCATGGTGTCTATGTGAATCTTATGAAAAAGGCCACTGACGACTGGTACCGAGGGAGGGATATGTATCCTCTGAGTTTGTCTAATCTGGCATTCATGGCATGTTTGAATGAACCACTTAATATCATCAGTCAACATTGGCCATCAGAACCTAAGAAGTAGATGAGTCTGGATGGTGAATACTCCTTTATATCCAAGATCATCATGAGCCTTCTTGATCAACCTGTATCATTTACTTTCTGGTACAACGAGTTGGTGCCATTCATGTGGTTCTTTATGCCAAAGGCAGCCATCTAAGATGAAAAAGCATTGGGCAGAATTGATGAAGGATGTAAACTCTTGGTCTGATAGATCCAGTGATCTTTGTTGGCTTTCTAAAAATTCTTGTATGTGGTGGATGTGGTTCTCCTTGACCTTTGCATTTGGAGTGCACAGGATCTTGACATTCAGTTGATTAGAGGGGGAGTCAGACGTTAGAAAAACAAGTGGTGGATGTGCAGCTGTGTGGGCAGGCTTGGATGACGGTATAAGGTGGCTTTGTGGGTATGGGAGATGTTGATTTCGAGCTGGTGTGTGTCGGTGGGATGTATGAACAATGGGAGGGCTAATGCAGTAATTGAGTAGGGTGATAGAGAACAAGTAAGCATCATCGAGCCAGTCATCCAGACCATCTATGTCCAGTGGGTCCTTATCGCATGGTGGATGCCAAGATAACCCATCTGGGCCAGCATGCTTTTCTGTGCTGACATGCATGAGCTTGAAGGAGAAGAGTAGAATTCCTGCTATCCATCTGTTGATTGTTGCATTTGGCTGAAGGTCCGGATTGTTGATCATTCCTTTGACATACTTCACATCCATTTCCACTGTGAGGTTAGCAACTCCAAATATAAATATCCAGACTGCCCAAAGGGCTTTGTACAGTCTGTATAGCTCGAGTTTTGCCTGTGAGTAGTGGCTCTCGACCTTAGTAAGGCTGATTGATCCAAATCAGTTTGGATAACATTTGTTATCCTCCCCAATCTGGGACAGTATGAATCCCACCGTGATGACAGACATGTCAACTGCCAGTATGACCTCCTGATCCATTTCATAGTCCAAGCAGCGAAATGTGGGGGACTTTATGATCTCATTCTTAAGACATTGCATCACTTGCCTCTATGGGCCTCCCCATTTAAACTGAATGCCCTTTTGGGTCAAGTTCACCAGGGGTCGCGCGATTGACGCAAAGTCTTTGATGAAAATACAGATAATGCTGCACATACCTAAAAAGCCTTGGACTTGCGTTATGTTCTGACACTCTGGCCAGTCACAAATCTTTTGCACTTTATCTTCATGTGTGACCTGTCCTTCCATTGTGCATTTATGTCCCACTATTGTTGTGTCCAGTGCGGCCAGAACAAACTTCTTGGTGGACACTGTGGCCCCAACATTCTCCAGGCATTGTATAATCTGGTTTGTGACCATAAGATGTTCCCAGATGAATTGGTGGATGCTGGGGTTCTCTGGAATTGTTTCATATGTACCATCCAGTCATTGGTATTGAGTCTTGACTGATTTGACTGGGATGTCATCCAGAAATGGCATGGTGTATTGTGGTATCTTGTCTTGCAGTATAAAACACATGTCCCCTTGGTATATTTGTGAGGCATTAGTGTACCCCATAGGAATGGTAGTCAGTTGCATGGAACCCATTGGAGTGAGGAAAGATGTGAGATCGTGTGAGTCCAGATGAAGTGGTCATTGATTATAACCTGCAAACAGGTCCATCATGTTGTAAACAGCATATCTGGCAAACTGCTTTGCCAGGTGTTCGACAAATGGGGGCAGGGATGTGTCTCAGATGATAACTGCATTCAAGGGTTGAAGGTCATGGACAAGCCTTAAGCTCTTGCCATCCTTTTTCAAAACACAGAACCATCATGACTGGTATGATGTGGTGGATGGTTCATATACATCAGATGCAAAGCGATCTTTGATGATCTGTATGGCCTTGTTGACCATAGCCAGTGGAACTGGGATGTTGTGAAGCACCCAAGGAGTGTGTGGTATAGTAGGAATTTGAACTGGGGGAAAGTACCTTTCATTTAAATGCCCTCACTCAGTAGGGATCCAAGTGAACACTTTTTCGTGTGTCCAGACCATCCATCAAACAAGCTTTAGCTCTTCGGGCCACAGCCACTTTGCCAGGTCCAGGTTCAATGCATCAGCTTGCTTGCAAGTAAAACAAACACCTGGTACAAACTTAGGCGGATGTACAGGGAGAGTAGGTAACCCTGCCAAAAGGTTTTCAGGAAGGCATTGGACCACCTGATAGTCCTCCATCAGAGGGGAAGGCACTGACCACACCTTCTTCACAACTGGCTTATAAGTGAAACAGTGTGAATTGGAGTCAAATAATAATGAAGATAAAAGGGCGGCCACAGTAGCTGCATTTAGCATAGACTGTGTGGAAGACAGAAACGAATATTGAAGGGAGGGGGTATAAAGGGGAAACTGGTTACAATATTCCGTTGATAGTACAGCCCAACCCAGCTGTGCAGATGAGAGGTTGGGCTCTTTGGGTCACCCTATGGACTCTTCCCACCTGGGTGGTGGATCATTGACTTCTAAAAACCCATCTCAACCATGCTTTGGTGGTTTGTGCAGGTCATGCCACACCAGCATCTAGGACAACCTTTGGTCCATGACCAGATTGGGAGTTTAAATTCCTTTCCTGAATTTGGGTCTCAGAGCACAATCGTTTGACTGCCATTCAGAAAGTTGTTGGTGGTTGCACTCATTAGACAGTAAAATGGTCACCCAAGCAGCAAATCAAAGTTGGCTCACTCAAGAACCTGCACCTGCAACCATACCTTGCCTGGACTGAGATCCAGTGGCAGGTTTTCAATGACCCCTAAGGTCGCATTCTTCATTGTATTGGCAGATGACATGGTCATGATGTGGTCAGACTGGACAGGGAGGCCCAACCTCTCCCATACTCGTTTAGGCATTGCAATGATTTCAGAGCCTGAGTCTAGAACACATTTAAGGGGGTGCACTCCCACCTGTTTGTTAATGCTGCACAATGGGAGATTGTGATGTGCCACTATCAACCTGTCCTTGTTTTGGAGGATTTGGTCACCGAACTCACATTCTATGTGCCCCGGGTCACACCCACATAGCTCGTTGACCTGTATTGAGTTAGCGGATGATGTCTGTACTCATTTTACCACTGTCATGTCCTGAAATTGCTTTCAGACCTTTGAGCTGACTGCTATTAAGTCCTTGACTGGCACTGATACACTGGATCTTAGTAAGCTATCCAGAACCTGCTTCAGTGCTGCCTCATCTTCTAAGGGGAAGGAGTATTTGTACTGCATGGTTGGGAGAGAAGGGGGTAGGTTAGCATTGACCAGTCTAGGAAACATACTTGTGCCGGATGATAATGGAATGGGCTGCTGTGGCCCTATACCTGAAGAACTGGACCAAGTCCCTACTGGTTGGTTATTAGAGTGACTGGATGTGCTGGATGGTCCCAGCTATGCTTGTTGAAGTTCTGGGGACACGATTTCATCTTCCACAGATGCTGCTCTTGGATCTAGTCTGAGTCTTGATGGTATAACTACCCCATTGAATTGTACTTTTTTACCTTTGTTGGTCACCTCCTTCCCAGCTTGAAAAGTGGACCACATGTGTGCTAAGAACTCTTGGAATTCTGGATCTGCTGGGTTATACTGGGGGTCTACATGTGTTGTGTTGATGAAGGCGGAGGGGTTGATGTCTAGAACTGCATCACTTTCGGGTTCAGACAGTGAGAGGATACTGGCGGTCATATGCAGTGGTATTTCATGGATTCAGGTGGTAGAAGATGAAGGTACTGCCATGGTGACTGTGACCACCCTTTCTGCCTCGACTCAATCCACACATTCCATGATGCACCTTGTGCCTGGGATCCTGGGTATTCTGCTTCTGTCTGGGAAGTACAGTCAGTTGTCCGGGCCTTTGACAACATGCCCAGCTTTGAGATATTCCTGACATTTTGTGCAGAACCAGGTGTAATGCCTGGCCTCCGCACAGAAGGTGCAGTTCTTGTTGACAGGGCCCGAGTATTGCCCAGTCTGGAACACTTCTTGCTTTATGGCCAGTATGAGTGGTGCAGTAACCAAGGGTGTCAGTGCTAATGGTCTGGTGATGGGTGGACCGGGACTTGGTGTGATTGTAGAGGGGGTCAAGGATGACATGGGTGAATAAAAGGCAGATCCGGTTAGAAGAAACTTGGCTGCTGCAAAGACATCTGTGACCAGGTATGGGTTCTCAGGGTGGATATCTGATTTGACAATGGATAGACGGTGGCGAATTTGCTCCTCTAGGTCCCTTGGGAAGCCACTTAGAAACAGGAAATCCCATTCTGCCATTGATATCTTGTTGGTTTTTGTGAGGAGTGATGTGATCTTGGTAAACTTCCTGTGGTATTTGCCCAGTTCCTCTTGACTGCACATTGTCTTACCCTTGAATTCCTGTAATAGATATTGTAAGTCCACATGGCAGTAATGATTATCACTCTCACATCTGGGGTACAGTGCTTTGACTGCTGCTACAAATGCATTCCAGTCTGTGAAGGAGGTCAAAGCTTCAGGGAGCATTTCCCATACTTCTGCTTCATTCAGGTCTGCATACTGAAGGGCTGCCTTGATTTTTTCAGCTGCATTGATCCCTGCAGCTATCCCTAAGAAGTCTATGTCTTCTAGGTAGTGAGGGAGAAGGGAGGGTGTCTTGGCATTGAATTTTGGGGCATTTTGTGTTCCTTGGAGTGGCATCTGGATGTAGTGGGCCATTGGTGAAGATAGTTTCAGTAGGGGATTGTGTGTGAGAATTGAGCTGGTGTGGTGAAGTGCTAGTGATGCTGGGGAGGTTGAACTGGGGTCTGATGGGTTCAAAGGACTTGGTACTGGTGTTGAGTGTGATGATGGATGGAATAGGAAGGACAATGAATTTGCTGATGAGGACCTTGAGTGAGAAGCCGACAAGGATGTCTCCAAACCCTCGTTTACCTGGTGAAAACTTTTGGGGGAGGATTCCAGTATGGTAAGTGGTGATTCAGGGATTTCCTTAAGCAAGGGTTGGTGTTCTCTTGGCAAGGATTGGGGGGACTGATGGTCAAATGCTCCTGGAATCTGGAAAACTGTATTATCCCCTATAATAGGATTCTGTCTGGTCAAAGGAATTTGGTTAAGAATTGGGGACCTGGTGGTCATTGGCTGTTGATCCAGTGACCCTGAGGTGCTTTGGATGGGAGATTCAGGCATCCGGCTAATGTCAGTGGAATTCTTCAAATAGTTACCCAGCTGTATTAGCTGTGATGATCCTGATCTGGACCCTTCGTTGCCACTGTCCTGGACGATGTGAAAGAGGGATGAGTCCTCTGATACATGAAAGTTACGGAGTTGGTTGAGTAAGTTTTGATACTCTTGTTGGTCGGGGTTTGACCTGAGTGACCTTCTTCTCGACTCAGCTGAATCTCTTGTGGTGGGCTCCAGTTGTAAAACAAAATACCTCCTTGGTGTGTACAAGGAGAGTCAGTAGATAGGGTAAAGGGAATGATTGGCTCATCCAAAAGGGATTCAAGAAGAGAAGAAAAGAAAGGTAAAGCTCTGGACTTACTATTCCTCTAGATAGGTGGTGTTGGACATTACTCCTATGCTTTATAGGCAGTAGGACTGAATACAAAGTGGTGGCATGATAGTATGATTCGAACTGAGTGTCCAGATATGTTGGCTGAGACTTGGGACTTGAAAATGGTGGTACTGGGTGCAGATCTGACTTGTTCATAACTTGGGCTGAAAGAAAGCTGTATATTGAGTGTATGTACACCTGTTTATAGTCCGGGCACACCTGGGACTTATGTAAGTAGTGTAAACTCGATGTATAGGTAAATGCAGTTCGTCTGAAACAAATAGAGTGAAAAGATATGAAAGGGATATGTAGAGAGTGTACAAAGTGTCCGATAAGCTAAGTGTAATAGGTCCAGATGTACCTGGTGGGGTCCACAGTGTGTCCAGTATGATAGAAGGTTTTAAAGATGAAGTGGGTCACTCACCAAAAGGTTTGCTAGACATTGGATGTCTAAGGGACATGGACTATGGGGACATGGACACGTTGCAGAGACCCGGCTGTGTGCTGGATGCCCAGTAGTGAAGGGGTCGAGTTAAGGCGATCTAGGTTGTGTACATGGGTGGGGAAATAGACCTTTACAACTATAAGGAACGTTGGTTCCTTACATCATACTTGAGTAGTTTTCCAAGTGCCTGCACAAAGGCAGAGGCAAATTGAGGTCCCCAATCTGATATGATCTTGTCATAAAGCCCAAATCTTTTGTAAACAGATTTAAAAAAAAGTTCTGCAATGTCAGCAGCAGTGGTGGTTTTCTTAGTTGGGCATAGAATTACCCCCTTTGTAAGACCATGGTTGACCATGACCATGAGGGAGTCGAAATCATTGGAGAGAGGGAGATTAGTAATCAGATCACAGCTGACCTGTTGAAAGAGTTAGGTGGCAGAGGAGGGAATAGGCAGAGGTGGTGGCATTGTGAGATGAGTGTTGGCCTTGTTAGTCTAACAAAGGACACAGCAAGAGACATAACCTTATACTGCCATGGTGAGGCCTGGCCACCAAAAGTGCTGAGTAATGAGAGAGGTGGTCTTCTGAATACCTGGGTGGCCGGCTGATTCATGGTCATGATGAAGGGAGAGAATACAGGGGTGGAGGTTTGGAGGGACATAAATGTGCTGCTTGTAAGTGAAAAGGCTGTCCATGGATTGGAAGGCAGAGAGGCAGGAGCAGAGAAAGGTGGGAGTAGAGGTATCCAGCTTTTGTAGGATGTCTAAGGCTGTTTGATTGGTTTTGGTGGAATCAGAGAGTTGGGAGGTTAAGGTGGCATCTATGAGATTAACAAAGAGAGAAGGGGAAAGCAGGGTGACATGGTTGTCATTGGAGGACCCTGCATCATGGTCAGGGTGATGAGAGAGGGCATTCAGTGCTGCAAGTTGGGTTTCTGGGACATGCTGTAGTTGTAAGTCAAAATTGGCTAAATCTAAAAGCCAACAAGCTTGTCGATAGTTTAGCTTCTGGGCTTTCCGGAAGTAGGTGAGGTTTTTGTGGTCAGTAAGGATGCAAACTGGATATGCTGCCCCTTGTAGGTAGTGTCACCATGCTTTGAGGGTGCATATGATGGCTAATAATTCTCAGTCA
This sequence comes from Singerocomus inundabilis, assembly GCA_038089075.1. Classification (NCBI taxonomy): domain Eukaryota; kingdom Fungi; phylum Basidiomycota; class Agaricomycetes; order Boletales; family Boletaceae; genus Singerocomus; species Singerocomus inundabilis. The sequence goes on from JBBPKD010000714.1 coordinate 14,448, forward strand.
TAGATATCATAATTTCATTCAGTGGGGGAGAACGATTGGGAGAGGTATGAGCAAGGATGAGATTGACCATTTTCATCTTCTTGCATTAGAACTCCCCCTGATGCTACTAGGGAAGTGTCTGTGGCAATAGTGAATGGTTTAGTTATGTCGGGAAAATGCAGTGTAGACTTAAAGAGAAATAGCTCTTTTAACCTTTCAAAGGCCTGGGTACAGGGTGTATCCCAATTCCATACTTGCATTTTCTTGGTCAAATTGATTAATGGTCATGCTGTTATGCTTGGCCCTGGTGGGGACAAGTGTAGCCCTTGCAAGAACAGAGTAAGCTTGCTATGGGTTCTGTGTGCATACCAAGATTCCCTTAGGTGAAGGGAGAACATAGGAGCCTTGCTGTCAAGTAGCAAGGGACTAGGGATGATGGTGAGACTTAGGGGACCTTGACCTAGCCAGCAAACTGATGTTGCAAACACTAGGTAAGACAAGGGAGAACTAAGCTAAGGTATCATATGTAAAGTACCGGCTTTATATATATATCCATACTGTGCACAGACCGTTATGTAGGGCAAGTGCGGGAAAGGACACTACCTCAGTAACAAATAAGAGACAGGTGTCAAGGGTTGAGACTAACAGCTGTCAGAGTGAAATGTGTAGCAGCTGTCAAGGCGATGTAAGGAACCGATGTTCCTTATAGTGGTATAGGCCGATTTCTCCATCCATGTGCATAGTCCAGGTCATCCCCACTATCCCCCCTTCACTGCCATGTGTCCAGCATACATCCAGACCAGTGCAATATGTCCAGACCTACAGAACTTGACCACACTCCCATAGTCCATGTCCCCAAGAAGTCCCCTATCTAGTAAATCTTTTGGTGAGTGACCCCTTTTATTTCCCCTGACTTACAACTATGCTACATACGTCCGGACCACCATCGGATACGTCTGGACCACTGGTATGTATAGTGAGTAAATAAACCATTGCAATATTTGATCTTCATTCAATACATGAAGCATATTGCACTTATATGTGGGAATTGTGCTTAGTGTTGGTGAGATGAATTATTGTACATACTCTTGGC
>JBBPKD010000715.1:0-15514 GCA_038089075.1 Singerocomus inundabilis
TCTGGACCTTTGAGATACATACCTCCGTCATCATACTCTATTCTTGGTTTACGTCGTATAATGCTATTATCTATTGTCTCTTCGTTTAGAGTAAATTACCATATGTTAGGGTAGCAGGACCAAGTTCACTGTAGTGAGCTATGAGCCATAATGGCTCTACTGCCGACCAAATGGCGATGCACTCAGACGGAGGGGCCTGTTTACGTCATCGACACGTGACCACCTCCCTTTTCTGCAAGGCCAATTAGGACTTCGATTCGCGTCTTCTTCGCTGACCGGGTCGTGCGGGTGGCTGTAAAATTTTATCCGACTCTGTCCGGTTCGTTGAAAACTCAGGATCACATATCGAAGATATACATATTTCCGAGTTCATGCAATGTTCCACATATTCAATTTGGCAGTGTTCGCTCAACAGGAGAGGCGTTAGCGCAAGAGACGAAACGGAGGGTATCGTCGACCACTCACTTTTTTTCCCTTGGTTGCGACTTGATACCGGCATCATTGTTGATCATGGTACACAAGCCAGTGTTCTTCTGCAAGCAAATGAAAAGAAAAAAAACGTTCATGCTTTCTGACTCCAGGCCTTCCTCGCAGACGAGTGCGTCGAAAACATTCAGGCATGAGCATTGAACACGGCAACGTGTGCAACAATTTGAGGCGAAGAGGCCCTCGGCGAGTTCTAGAGCTGGGTGCTGTTTGCAAATTGGTAACTTATCAGTAATGTCAATACACCATCATCCCTAAGTACGCCCCTAGCCTGATCCCCTTTTAACTCCTCACGAGCCCCATATTCCCTACCTCGGAATTGTCACGAATGCCGTCCAAAGCAAAAAAGGTGAACCTATATAGCCCTAAACGAGTTTTTGCTTACATGTCCCAGAAGCGTGGCGGGCGTAGGTACCGCCCGTCTAAATCCGACGGCTACCCCTTTGGCAGACTTTTTCGCAAAATACTATCCCGGGTTCGTGTATGATCCGACAGAGTCGGCTTCACTCGAAAATTGTGCGACGAATCTGGCTGGGATCGGGACGATCCTGAGAGAGAGAACGTACACGATGAATTTAGGGACGCCCTATTAGAGGACCGACGAACTGGGTCTATGGAGTAGAGACAATGAGTCTTCGGTATGTCAGTATCTGTGGTAACGACAGTGGACACAGGTGCTGCTCACCTCCAGTCAATTGATATTGGACTGGAGGGAAGTTGCGGCGCTGTGTACGGAAGTTGAATGAGGGATGTCCATATATGGTAATGTAATGAGTGTGGCGGTGAGTAGGTATGTATTGTAGTGTGGGCTGTTCTCCAACATGCCCTCGTCCAACAGTTCAATGAGGCATATGGCACTGATGAAGACAATCTTGAGGACTGGCAGAACTCGTGTTACATTGTGCACGTCGTGCCGATTCTGGATGACCTGGATGCCTGTTGAGAGGTAAGCACAGCTGTCCTCTCTCATCTGAGATCTGCACTACACTTTCAACACCTAGGCCATCCGTGGCACCTTTGTCAATCTCGTCGACCTGGTGGACACGGACATCACTGGAGACGACGTCCAGGTATTCGACTCCGAGTTCGAACTCAGTCAATACACCAAAACCACGGGCAAATATTTCCCGAAGGAAAATGCGTACGCAGGCGGACTGTTGCGGTACCTCCTGCAACACATTCTCAACCCTGTGGCGGAGGTTTCTTCTGGCCGTCGCCGGAGCAAAAAGCGTCGCTGAATGAGGATTTTTGTTCCTGGGTGTTTCTTTGTGGAATAGACACTGCGAGACAGAAATCCACTGGAAGCCCACCGTGGCTAATGGCGGGAACACTGAGGGATCGGGCGGAACAGAACTGGACCACGATCTATGCGGCGACTGCAAAGTACAAGGACAAGGGGCGACTATGCTACATCTACGTGGTGCAGCGAGATATATGCTGTAGTGCACGTGTTATGTATGCCAATGGGCTTACATCCACATCTAGCAGTGCAATTCTTCTGAGTTTGATCAAATTGACTTGCATTCCTCTTTTTTGTTGCCTGGGTTCTTTGGAAGCAAAACGTAGAAAAACAAACTGGTCGGTACTCGTTCAAGTTGTGTACATCGTCTTCTCATCACCGAGTTATGGTGCGTGTTACACTTGGCCCGGGTAGGGTTGAGTGTAGACCTTTGGATCCAGCATCCTGCTGGTACAAGGATGATGGAGGACCTATAGTAGGTTGTTCAGTGAGCAAGAGGATGGTTCTGCTTAGCTAGAACCCAAGGGAACTCCTTGGTAGTCTCTGAGGTGGACAGGGGCCTTGGCAAAGGCTTGCTGAATGACTTGGGATGCAAGGAACAAGGAGGGAAGCAAGCAACTAGTATTGTGAGCTTGGGACACAAGATACAATGTGCACTAATAGTACACAAGGGAGCCTAGTCTGTGGAGTCCTAGGTATGAAGGTGAAGGTAGGACAAAGCTAAGTTATAGCTAAGTATGGGCTCTGGTATATATACATATGGCTACAGTGCATGGGCCATGGTATAGGGCCAGTGTGAGAGAACTGGGCAAAGGGATTACTAGATATACATGTGAAGAGTCCAGAGGGTGCTGTCATAGACAGGAGATGAAGGAGACAGTTAAAATGCTGTTGACTGAGTTAGGGAAATATCAAATGAATAAAACAGTGGAATAAGAGTGACTCATCAGGGTATGGAAGTGAAGAGCAGAAGGAGGAAGCCCTGATAGTATTAGCAGGGTTCACCAAATGGGTGACTAGGGATGACTCAAGGAAAGACCTAGAGCAAGACTATGAGATGTGAGATGCAAGGCACATAATAGGCACATGATGAGAGTTGAGTGGATCTCTTTGTGAGCATCTGGATGACAGGCACATGATGGGCATGTGACAAGGAAGTCTTGCAAAGTGCACAGAGGATGTGCAAGGTTGTAGGTGATGATACAGCTTGATGTAAGAGCTGTAGATGAGCTATGCATTTAGACAAGCATAGGGTGAGTCAATGGGAAGTCACGAGGTCTAGACGAGTGGGTAAGTCTAGAGGTTGGCAGTGCAGGAGGTCACATGGCAGGTCATGTGATCGGTGGTACTCTTGAGGTCACGTGAGTTGTTCAGTGACAAGAGGAGTGCGGCGAGGTACACGAGCGAGCCTAGAGGGGACTAGGGGAGCAAGTGTAGCAAGTGTAGCAAAGAAAAGAGTAGTTAGGGGACGAATCGTAATCAGTGCGTGTGGTTGTAAAGATTTGGCCACAAAACAGGTTTACATAACGTAGACTGTTTCCATTTCGGACTATTCCATTACTGCTTACTCGGACTCAACTCCAACTTGGTCAGTGTCTCCAGCAGGTTCCCCAAAAAATAACCTGACACGACCTCCCTCATGTATGGATATTAGACTTGGTGACGTGTTCAGCAAAGCTAACCATGTGTTACAGAAATAGGCTTTCGGACGATGTAACACCCCAACCCAAGTCACATACTCGGGGGACAACGGGCTAGTCGTGATGGACACCACTGTGCGAGAAGTGAATGAAGAACGCCGTAAAAGGGGGGTTATTCCTCCTCTCTACTAAAACTCAACAATATCTCTACTTGCCCTCGACAACCCCAACAATTCACTATGAAAACCAACCCACAGCATGGAGAGGTGACCGTATAACACACACGTATGTGCTTGAACACGCGATACCACGCTAATCCGACGACTCGACGACGCCTTCGAGGGCCGTCTCAATAATGACTTGGGGAACTTCGACCGGAATCATATGCGACGCGCCCCAGACTGTCTTTGCGGTCACATGGGTATACGGCGCCAGATCTTCCTCCTTCACGCACGACCATTTGGACGGGTCCGCTGCCAGCACCGTCAGTTTGACATTGTCTGGCGCTGTCCGTAATTTCTCTAAAAACGACCAGGGGTTGTTGTTTTGCTAAATACACGGCAGCCAGTCAGTCCCACACCTTGTGAGCATGCACGCTACTCTCCCAAAGGATAACAAGGGGACCTACGTCCAAAATGGCTTCCACTGCGGTGGCATCACACAGGTGCACGCTCATCGATCTCAAGATCGCATCCTCCCTCGTCGAGAGCGGGTACTCCTTGAGAATCGATTCTGGTGATGGTGGGTTCCTGACTTTGTCTCCAAAAAATTTTTTATAATGAGCAACCAACTCGGGGGTCTGTTCGAAAGGTGGGTCGACGAGGACGACCTGTATGGATTGGGTAGACTTGAGGAGGGGCAACAATGCGGAGGCGACGAGGCCCCCAAGGGAGTGTCCGACGACGACCTGATAAGGGCAGTCATTGCCACCGCCCACCGCGAAGAGCGGGTGAAGTTCGTTCGCCAGTGCGGCGACGGTGTAATCCGTACCGGGTTGGGCGACTCCATGCCCGAGTAAATTGGGAGCCGTGACGAAATAACCTACAAGGTCGGATGTGAGGTGTTATCATTACTACCGAGGGAGACGTGTGCTGCAGTGCAACTGATCGGTATGGACACTTGCCTCGCAACGCAAACCCTTGTGCAACACGACTCCAGGCCATGGACGAACCCGTAAGGCCGTGGATCAAGAGAACGCGCTTGGTGGAGGTGGGGTCACCCCAAGTGGAGGCGGATAATGTCACCATCGTGCGTGGGAGTGTTAGAGGACTGTGGGGAGAGTTGATATACACTTAAGAGCCCCGGACAATACGCATAACTTCAGGCCAGGGAGTGGCAGCTATTGCGTAAACGTGTTGGAGCTATGCCTAATAATAATACGTGCGTGTGGTTCTTCCCCGTCTGTGAAGGCCGACTACACTTGATCTGTCGGAAACAGTGCGTATCGAACGTTTATATCGGGGAGAGAGAGGAGGGGGAGGAATGAATCTCTTGCTGGTAGTATCTGTGGATTTGTAGATATGACGTCCCATATGAGGAATGCCTTTGGTCATCTCCACCTGTCGGCCGCAACGGTTATCAGATATTCAACTCATGGACTCATCTCTCCCAGCCCTTCTCCCCGTAAAACCCTATGAAAAGTGCATTGCACCCTTGGCTGAGCCTTTCATATGATTGTCTCTGAAATTCGCCGAATGTGACACAAGTAGGGAGATGACGATGGATCGTGAAAACAAAATGACGCGGATCTTCGTGATGGATGATAGGTCCTTCACTGTATACTTGCCAAGACATCATGTGATCCGTGTTCCTAACGGCCCAAACGGAACGTCGCGACGTGCACACTAATTTTACAATTCAAAAACTTGACAAAGCAATCCCCGACTCAGCTTGCACGCGCGCAGGCGTGTGCTCGCAACGAACACCACACCCGGTACACCGTCAAGCAGACCTTTTTACGATAACTCCAGAAACAAACAAAGACTTGGCACTCATCACGACGCAAAGTTCTGCAAGTCCTGCACTTTTTGTTGGGCGCTGTCCATCATCCTCTTTGCCCAGTTCGACGAGGCACTGAGCGCGTCGCTTGCCTGCGGGAACGAGGACGCGTCTGGCATCCCGTTGGCCGACGTTGTCGTGTTCGTCGGTTGAGATCCATTACTGTTGTTGCTGTTGCTATTCAGTTGTCCGTCGATCGCCTTTCGCACCTCTGTGTCGGCGACATGGACAATCTCCTTGGCGACTGCCTGTTGCGCCTGAGTCGAAAGCTATATACACATTGGAAAAAAAAAGCGTTCTTAAGAGATGAGAAAAGTACTGTCGACGTATGTCCTTACCGTGTTCATGAACCCTTGACGCTTCGGTGGTTGGTCATCCTTTTTCTCGTTTTTGCTGGACGAACGGCTAAAAATGCTGGACCAGAATCCCTTGCGTTTCTGAGCGGAGAAACATGGTCATCCACCTAGGAAGGATAAGAAGAGAGACAAGAAAGAAGAAGCTACCTTGGTATGCTGCCCGAGATAGAGTGAGTCACCCTCGGACATGATAAAAGGAACGACCTACTGCGACGTCGGACGTCTCGTGCGTGTAGCCGTATCGGACCTCAGCCATAATAGGGTATCTTGAATGAAGACAAGAGTGGGGACAATGTTGAAGACATAAAGACAGATTCCCAGTAAAATAAACAGTGGAGGGCGTGGGTCACTGATGCCAAGACCAAAGGTTACTAGAGCGGTTTACGGCTGCTGTAACCATGATAACAATGCTAACTTTCCCTGGCGCTGAACATTGACAAAGACTCATCAAGTGAAAGTTAGCGATTCACTTGGATGAGCCATGAGACACTTGTGATCTGGACCGTCGTCAGTCGTGATGCAACCACACAGGCACCATCACTTCTTTACATCACATCGTGAGGCGACTTCTCTCCATCAGCCGTGGTAGGACCGTGCACTTGGCATTTTTGTGTGGCAAGTCCAGCCCGTGAAATGGCTGGCAGGACTACATATACCCATAGTCACGCTAAGCCTGAGTTTTCCAGATCATTCTTGCGTGGCTAACATTTGAGATGTGGAAAGTACTAGTTCTTGGACAACCCGAGAAACACTGCACCAAATGTTGGCTCCCAGGTGCGTCAAGAAAACGTGCACCGCATCACGGTTCCTGAAGCGGCGGATCCCTCTGTGCGACTCGCCCGCACGGGGTCCTGATGTTTTGGCCTCTAGGTAAGGGAATAAACGTTTGAAAACCCATGAAAGTGACATAACAGGTCCACATGGACGATTCCCAACAAGGCACGATTTGCAGTGGTCGTGGAATTCATCAAGTTCGAACGACATGGGCGCGTTCGGGCATAAGGAGTCGATGAAGGGGCAAGTTTGTGCATGGGAGAGAAGCTGGGACGAATCAACAATAACTGACCAGTTTGTCTCCGACTGAATTGGGTGGGGTGGCTGACTTGCTGTTTCAGATTCCGACTGCGATATGAAGACTCCAAGCGGGGCATTTCAAAGGCATGGCTCGCTCAGGGCCCAAAAGTGGCCGCTGTGGAGCAGGCCATGCGCAGCATTCAGTGACGATGCGCACTGAGGATGGAGGCAGAGTGAGTTGAGTGGGATGAGACGCTGCAGTAATAATAAGACGAGTGTCGTAAGCGACGCTCTTTTGACTGTAACCACCAACGGCCGACTCGGCCCAATTGGACCCAACTTTGCACGCTCATTTGCTCGACTCTACACTTGTCCTTATTCTTTCATCATGCTCTCTCTATCACCCAGTATCGCACTGGGGTTCGCAGTCGCCGTCGCGGCTCAGCAAGCAGGCTCGATCGTACAAGCCGGCCAAACAGGAGTCAGCGCCATGATGGTCCGTCACTCGCCTCATTCGTTGCCTCTTCTTCAATTCTCCTCCTAGATGTTCCTCGGTAATACCGAAAAAGTGTATATCCTGGACAAGGCCGAAAACAACTCCGCCCATATCAATAGTCACCCTGCCTGGGGTGCTGTCTGGTCTGTCACACACGACTTTGGTTGACCCTTCGTCCCTGATCATCTCTACAGGGACTTCAACACTCATCAAACCCAGCTAATGGACGTTCGCACAAACACTTTTTGTGCTTCAGGAATGCATCTCCCAAATGGCTCATACGTCACCTTTGGCGGCAATGGTGCCGTTGGTCCTGGTGGAAACATTGGCTCCGTCAAGAACAGCGCAGGATCAGGCGCATTCGACGCTACCTTTCAAGATTATGATGGCACCAAAGCTATCCGCATCCTCAACCCATGTACCGACACAGACAGCTTCGACTCTCCCCAGTGTCAGTGGTTCGACGACCCCACAATCCTTTCCATGCAAAAGCAACGTTGGTATTCTGCCGCGGAAGCACTCGGCGATGGAAGTGTCGCCATCATAGGCGGTTTCGTAAACGGTGGTTATATCAACCGCAATACCCCAAATACAGATCCGACATATGAGGGAAATGCCTCCGAACCTACTTTCGAGTTTTACCCTTCAAAGGGTGACGCTACCCTCATGAAGTTCATGACAACTACATCGGGTCTCAACTCTTATGCTCACACATACCTCATGCCTTCTGGAAAGATGCTCGTCCAAGCAAACACCTCCACCAGTATGTGATGATTTTGTCGATCCCACTCGTTTAATTCATCTACTTACTCTAGTACTCTGGGATCCTAATGCCAACACTGAGACGGATCTACCCAACATGCCTGGCAACGTCATACGTGTATACCCTGCTTCCGGCGCCGTTGCCATGTTGCCATTAACCCCTGCCAATAACTGGACTCCAACTGTCCTCTTCTGCGGTGGTTCCGATATGCCTGACGAATATTGGGGCAATTACTCTTTCCCCAACTACAATACTTGGACCTACCCTGCCTCGGCAGACTGCCAGCGCATCACTCCCGAGCCTCAAGATGGTTCAGCTCCCACCTATGTACAAGATGACAACATGCTCGAGGGTCGTACTATGGGTCAGTTCATCCTCCTGCCAGATGGCACCATGCTGGTAGTAAACGGAGGTCGCAACGGCACCGCTGGATATGCTCAATCGACTGGCCAGACACCATCCTTTAGCCAAATGCCCTTTGGTGAATCCTTGGCCTCAAGCCCTGTTGGCACGCCTGCCATCTACAACCCTAACATGCCAAGTGGCAGCCGCTGGTCGAATGCCGGTCTATCATCAACCAACATTTCTCGTTTGTACCATTCCTCGGCAATGCTCCTCCCCGATGCGTCTGTTCTCATTGCTGGTTCCAATCCTAACATCGACGTCAACCTCTCCACCATCTTCCCAACTACCTATACCGCCGAAATCTTCTACCCATCTTATTTCTCCGCATCTGTTCGTCCGAAACCTACCGGCATACCTCCAACCCTCTCTTACGGCGGTTCATACTTTAACCTTACCGTCCCTTCCGATTCATACTCTGGTTCCGCGAACGCTGCCGCCGCCAACACCTCCGTCGTGCTCACTCGTGGCGGCTTCACGACCCATGCCATGAACATGGGCCAGCGCTTCCTGCAGCTGAACAATACGTATACAGTCAACATCGACGGCTCGTACGTCCTCCACGTCGCCCAAGTCCCTCCCAACCCAAACCTCCTCACGCCCGGTCCTTGTCTCCTATGGGTCGTCATTAACGGCATCCCCAGCAATGGCACCATGTTGATCGTCGGAAACGGCCAGATTGGGACACAGCCCACGACCGCCGTCAGCGATCTCCCGCCGAGCGTCGAGAACGCTGCTGCCAAGGGAAACGGACAGGGCGATAACAGCGATACCAACGGTCCGTCGGCCTTGAGCACCGGTACCATCGTGGGCGTCGTCCTCGGCGCGATTGCTGCCCTGGGCGTGTTCGGCGCTGCGTTTGGAATCATGGCGTCGCGTCGGCGGCGTGCTACGAGTCGACAACATCCCTCGGCGGCGTATGCGATGGGGTCCGCGCGGAGTGGAGGCGGTGCAGGTGGGTTCGGCGCGGGGGGTGTCGCTGCGACGCTCGGCCGACACTCGGACGGCACGCGGCATTCAGAGTCGAGCGCGTTCGTGCCGCTGCAGCAGGATAACCCGAGTATGGCATGGAACGCGAGCAGTGTCAGTCTGCAGTCTGGGTATAGGGACAATGACGGGTACGGGGAAGACGGGGCGTCTGGGCGGCTGCATTACGACCCTTATCACCCGGACGTGGTTGGGAGGAGTAGTTTGGGACAACGGCTGTAGGACGGACATGGTAGCTTTCTTTTTTGCGTTGTGGTCGCGGACACGTTTTTTTTTTCCTTTTTCTTCCCGTTTAAATCTTCATCTCGATCTTTATCTCTCTGTAGTAGGTTACCGTCATATCAAGTACTGGATACGAGGTGTCGCTTTTTCCTTTCTTTTTGGATCTAGCTTGTTGCAATGTGGAGCGAATAATCTACTTGGGTCGTGCGGGAATCACTCTCAATTATGACCCTCTTTTCACTCAAAATAAACATTGTAACTAGGTGAGTTTCTGTACCACATGGGGCCACCAGGCTAGGCCCGTGCCCTACAGTCCACTCGTTTGCATTTTTCTTTGTACATCGTTTCTACTCTCTCTGTCTCGGGGATGATGATAGACAATGCAGTGAATCAAGGAAGAGGCTTAAGAGGTATCGCGGAATGAACGACTTCGACCATCCGCATGTTCTCTACCAGATAATCCGGTGACACGTTCTCCTGTAGCTGCACGACGATCAGGTTGTCCGACGCAACACGGTGATATTCATTGTGTGATAGCTGAGAAAGTAACAGCGCTCCAAAAGGCTGTCTCAGACGCGCAAACAGTCGTAGCGCTCGTGTGGATTTATCGTCATCGTCCATAGTCATACCTTTGGAAGGAATGACAGGGTCGAGAAGGCACTGCAGCCACGGATGCACCAATATCAGATTCTGCATACCAGTCAGGTCTGTCGTCGTCTTGATCTCGACGATCCCCAGTGCAGACGTCATTGCGCGATAAACACGTCGAAAACCGCCGGCCGAGACAGACAGGCCTCTCAGCGGAAATTCGATGCAAGACAAGCTCAAGCGACGGCTGAAAAGACGTGGGGATGGCAGAAGGATGACTCGGTCATAGAGCATCATGGCCGAATCGAGATGATGTGAGGACGTTTGTAGCTCTGCGACCAATGCGTTCATCCTACTATCTTCGATCATCGACGGAATATAGGATGACGCTGGCTCATGATATACTCCAATCTCCGCAGGAAGGCAGCTGTTATACTCTGATGCACGCCCTGTCCAGGCTAGAATTGTCACATCACCAGAGCGAGTCAATACTTCTTGTAGGAGCCGAACCAAAGCGTGCTGTTGTCCCTCGCCATATGTGACCGGAATCAAGACATTAAATATCCCGAACAGTGAATACGCTATATCCTCTTGTCTTGTAGCTATGCGCGTTGCTGCAAGATAGAGTTTTTGTCGTATGTTCCCTAACCCAGGCCGAAGAGAGAGCAGTGCTTGTACATCGACTCCGTTTGCTGTTGTCATCTGGTCCATGATCGCGGCTGAATCCTTGTGGTTATATGCGCTCTCGTGGGGCAAGTAAGGCTTCCAATCCTCCGTGTAGAAACGAATGACTCGGGATGCGAGGAATTCTTGTAACGTCCACGCACGCGTGTTCCAAAGGCTCCTCTCCAATGCGCGCGGGTCTGAGTCAGACAATACTCCTTTCAGGTGAACGATCGTGAGTGCCGATTGGTAGTACCATTTAAATATCGACGTCAGTGATTCTTGGAGCACCGGCCCGTCGACTTTGTTGATACAACATGTGTCGGACCATGCCCACCGCAGACCGGCTTCCCGTATCTTTGTACAGAACATCACCAGCTTGAACACCGTGGGCGATTTTGCGAGGCTATGAACCGATTTATGAAGGATATCGTGGAACAGGGGCTCAGCTCCCTCCCAGGTGTGAGAGAATGTGCCATATCGAAAATACTCCCGAACAACATGGGTGATCCGGGAGTCGTCGATCCCTGTCGTCATCGATCCAACGAGCTCTTTGAACGTTTCATCGCCTTTGAAGTCATCTAAACGTCCACGCTTGTCACGAAGACGACCAGTCATGGTGTTAATGAGGGCCAGTGGGGTGCCCCTCTGAGTCTGTTGGACAATGCTGCGAATCGCCTCGGTTGTCTGCAATGGGCTTACATAGCGGCTACGCAATTCTGTAGGAGGTGGAGACATCAGGCCATACTTCCATGCAAGTCAACGAAAATGTTTACCACGAGTATCAGGATCAGAAGATTGTTCGATGCGCAGAAGCATGTCATTAAATGCATTGATTGCTTCATCGTAACGGCGAGCACCAAGCAGTGCTGCGTGCTTCCTTTCGTAGCCGTGCGGAGAAGACGGATCGAGTTTGATCATCTGGAATCTCACTTACTGTTTGCTCCAGTGAAGACCAGTATATACGTACCATTTCGGCATCGTCGAGAGAGTCTTTCCATGATCCATTTCCTGCATTTGCTTTGCTTCGCTCTACCAGAACATCTGTCGATGAGGACCCGAGGGTCAATGCTGTATTATAGTGGACCATCGCATCCTTGTATGAACCCGAGGCCATGATCCAGCCTTCACGTTGTTCAAATGCCTTGGGATGACGTGCTTCGAAATCTGATGCTCCGTGTCAGCAAGCATCGAGAGCAATGAATCAAGTGGAGAATACTCACCAGCAACCCACTTGCTTTCATCTACAGATTGTGTTTCCATCCCAAGAACGTTCTGTTGGAAACATTGGATTGCCTCCGAGGTGCGACCGTCCCGCTCAAGAACATCGCAAAGCGCTTTGCAGGTGATGGTGGTGGACAGCTTGAACTAATTCGAAAATGTTAGTGTTAACGTCCGACAGAGTAAAGTATACACCCTACCTTTGTGGCAGCACTCAGTGCTTCACTTGGTGAACTACAAATCAATACCGCGTTCGCCCACTTGGTTAGTAAGGCGTCAAAAGTCGAGGGTGTAAGCGACAGCGCAGTGGAGTATGCTGCAATCGCTTCATCCCATTTTTCGGCACTCGAGGCTTCGTCTCCAGTGATTTCCAGTGCCGATACGCATTTGCTATTGAATGCTGATGATATAGATATAATACTTCGTGATATGCAACGGCAAAACTCACTAGCAAACCAGTCCATTATCAAATTGTCTGCTCTGATCTCTTCGGTCATGGTGTCGATGATCCCGAGAAGAGAGAGGGATGTTGGAATAACAAGCACGCGCACAGCCCGGACCGTGATCCGATCAACCCACAACTGGTGCACGCATGGTAAACGCGCCGCCATCACTCGTAACTAACCAAACCATATGGACATTTCATTTCTTTGACATACTATAGTTTCACTTGTTATCTTTCCATGTGGACCTGCAGAGTACAGCAGAATCTCGTAGTATATATGTTGTACCTCCTGTACTCGAGCACCTCAGTCCGTTGCATCGCACGACGACTGAGGTGAGCCTTTCATTTTTCCTACTTTATTAGCTACTTTGAACTCATCCGTACCTAGTATATCTTTTGCTAGGTGAATATCATAGTCCGTTGCATCGCACGACGACTGAGTATATCTTTTGCTAGTCGTGTGCTCGCTCCCTCGATCAGTGCATATTTCCTATAAGGGAAGCATCGACTACGTGGCCCTCGGCATACAGGGTTTCACATCGGTGTTTCTGCTCATGAACATGAAGAATCTGGTCAAGACTATCCGGTCTATGTTCGAGATCAGCACTTTTGCTGTCTAAGGAGTAGGAGAGTCAATGCGGCGTATATCAGGGCGTAGTGGACACACTCACGAAGAGACTCGATGGTTTCATTGAGGATATCTGCTCTATGTTGGGAGTCGGAGAGCTGGTCACGGAGTTGTTGATTAGTTTCTTCAAGGGCAGCTATTTCATTCTTCATGCTTCGCATGGCCCGCTCATGGGAAATATGCAGCATCTAATACCATGGTTTATAATCAGCAAACTATCTCACACAATGGGACTTTGATGCGAGTGCGCTTACATAGGACGAGGGAAGGATTTCGCGGAGATTGTGAATGGTAATTGTCTTGCCTCCACTGATCACAAGATCGTCGTTCGCTGAGATGTCCATCGAGCCCACAGTGGTCCTATGCGGGATAACAGACCCAATTTGCTTGTACGTTGTTGTGTCCCAGAACGAAATCGATGAATCTGCATAAGCTGCTATGAATGCTCCATCGCTTGCCAGAGAGATATGCCCGCATTCATAGCTACTGTGGATAGGCCATTGAGAGCATACTCTCCCTGTGGATCGGTCGAGACAATTAATGTTGCCGTCACGAGATAAGACAAAGAGTTGCTCGCTGGCGCTGCTCCAATCGAGGGAATGGTTTCCCGAGGAGTTGACTCCAATTGGAACGTCTACGAGGAGGCCACCACTCTGGCTATCGTAGATCCGAACGCACTTGTCAGCATACACGCCATTAGACGTGGCAGCAGTGGCGATAAAGCGCCCATCTGGTGAGAACTTGACTTCAACGACCCGTTCAAGATGATGCCAGGGACCAAGGAGTTGTTTGCCGGTCGTGAGCGACCAGATGGAGGCAGCCTTGTTACTCGATGCCGTTGCGATCTTCGTCCCATCCGGAGAAACGTCCATCGCAAGCACCTGTTCGCTGACAAGGATCGAGGCCATCTTTTCGTAGGTCTCCGCATTCCACACTACTGCCCGTCCATTAGCCGTCCCGCCTACAATCAGTTTTCCATCCCGTGACAGTGCGATGCTGTCAACACGACCCTCCGCATCCATTGGCATTCCGACCTCGATGCCATCTTCCACTCGCCAACGTCGGATCTTTCCTTCATCATCACCGCCCACGATGTACTTCCCGTCAACGAGACAGGCGACTGAACGGATGTTATCGTGAGTGTCGATTTTAGTCGCTTTATCTTCCCCTTCGTGAGCGATGCTGATGGGAGGATTCTTTTTACCCGATGACACTTGTGTCCCGGTCAGTATCGCACTGTTTACTGTCTTGCCAAGTCACTCACGATTCTTCAACCACCGAGTTATTCTCGAAGGCATGTCAAACTAGGTGTCAGAGCGTTGAAGGGATGGATGTCCAGTCGTCTATTTGTGGTATGTCAATGTGGCCTGGTCTACACATATCTTCTCATGCCATCGCCGCAGTGCAAACCCCATTTACCCTCATTGTCATTTGTGCATGTGATCTGTGAGTTACTGATGAGAAAATAAGCTATTGGCCTGTGTAGGTAGCCTAGAGTTCATTCTCCTTCGATGCTGGTCATGAGGCCAGCGTAAAACACCAGCCCGAGGGGTGTTCCTCTCTTTGCATGTTTCAGTTTTGGAAAACGTTCGCTTTCCTCCTAGACGTACCTTCTGCGCCGTCCTTGCAAACGCGTAGACGTATATACTGGCTGGTTCTCACCGTAGTGCGTGCATGTGAACATCAGAGACCTCGGCAAATTGATTGTTCAACGAGTTAGGGTCGGATAACGGGTGATCAGCGAATCAAAGTGGCTCGCAGTGTAATGTGTACACGTAGCATGCAAACTTCGAGTCTTGTCGCAGAGCGCTAGCGGCGTTCGGTTCTTGAGGTATAGCAGGCCTACATCTGTGCAGGTTCAGTACCATTTCAAAGTACCCCCACGACCGACGTGTTGAGCTTGAAACAGTGTGACTTCACACGCAGGTTGTGGCGCTGGTTGTTTAGACTTGGCCCATTAAGTCCAACAAGGGAGCATACCCTCGCGATAGACACACCGAGACAGTTGATGTTGCTGTCGGAAGACAAGAGAAAGAGCTGCCAGTACAGTAGACTCCCTCATAACCGATAGCCTTCGGTTTGGGTCCCAAGGTATCGGTTATGAGGGAGTATCGGGTTTGCGAGAGACCAGGTAATAGGGGTAAAAAAAAGATTAAGATTCTACTGTATCCACCAACTACCGTAGGGGATCTTAGTCCTTCTCCCTAGCGTCAGGTCTATATGCCAAAAAAAGACGACTCACAGTATCAAACCTATTGGTCGTGTCTCTCGGACGTACATCTATAAGTGGCACATGCATGGAAATAAGTAGAGGTTATCTGGGGGACAATATAGGGCATGTGATTTTGAGCTTGTGAGGGCCTAG